>PVIH01012732.1:0-62106 GCA_004025045.1 Sigmodon hispidus | reverse complement strand
TCCATTTGCCTGTGAATTTTAGGATATCATTTTTTCTTACTGCTGAGTAGTATTCCATTGTGTAGATGTACCACAGTTTGTTAATCCATTCTTCAGTTGAGGGACATCTAGGTTGTTTCCAGGTTCTTGCTATTACAAATAATGCTGCTATGAACATAGTTGAGCTAATACCTTTAGAGTGTGAATGTGCCTCTTTAGGATATACACCCAGAAGTGGTATTGCTGGGTCCTTAGGGAGATTGAATCTCAATTTTCTGAGAAACCGCCATATTGCATTCCAAAGTGGCTGAACAAGCTTACACTCCCACCAACAATGGAGGAGTGTTCCCCTTGCTCCGCATCCTCTCCAACATAGGCTGTCATCTGTGCCTTTTATCTTAGCCAACCTAACAGGTGTTAGGTGGTATCTCAAAGTTGTTTTGATTTGCATTTCTCTGATGGCTAAAGATGATGAGACTTTTTCAGGTGCCTTTCAGCCATTCGTAGTTCCTCTGCTGAGAATTCCCTTTTTAGATCTGCACCCCATTTTTTGATTGGGTTATTAAAGGTTTTGGGCTCTAGATTCTTGAGCTCTTTCAGTAAATAATTCTTACAATATCTGGTGTCAACATGGGTTTCCAGGCCTCAGTGCTAGGCCCGGCCTAGCCCCTCCCCATACCAGAGACCAAGGACCACTCACATAGTTCCAATAAACTGACTTTAAAATTAAAATAAGTAACTTTCTTCTTCTCTAAACCCAAACACATTAATAAGAAAAATTTAAATTCTATCTCATACCAAAAAAGCCACCTAATACAAAACAAAGAACAGGCAAAATAAATAAAAACTATTATTATAATTTTATTTCTAACCCTATCTTTATATTTATACTTTCTTTGCCTATTAAAACCTTCTTTACATACAGTTTTCTCTTAAATCCTAACTTCTCCATTTGATATTAATGATGTTTAAATTTTCCACTATAATCAACAAATTCTTCTACCAACAATCTCCAAAATGTCCAAAAAAAGAAGAAGATAAGGCCCCACCACAATGATTCTACCTCATATATTAAAACAAATTGAAAAAAACCAGGTGTACAACACTCGATAACTACTTTTAAAATATAGACTATTAAGACAGTTACAAGATAACTTTCTATGATTATCCTTCATGTCACATCTCTAACAAATATTCCAAATGGCCTTACCCACTACTCTAAAACAGTTATAGATGTTTGCAGTCAATCTATTAAGACTTAACCACTATCTTACTTTTTACAAGACCCCACAAAAATACCATCACCTACAGTCAATAAAAAACAACCCTATATAAAACTACATCCCTCTCCTGATATGTTTTGTCCTCTAAAGATTATAAATAATTATTATTTTATTAAGATAATTATAAACTATATTTAAGTTAAAAATTGAATAATATAGATTTTAAATGTTTTTTAAAAATCAAATATAAGGGGCTGGAGAGATGGCTCAGCGGTTAAGAGCACCGTCTGCTCTTCCAGAGGACCCGGGTTCAATTCCCAGCACCCACATGGCAGCTAACAACTGTCTGTAGTTCCAGTTCCAGGCAAACACCAAGGCAAATAAATAAATAAAGGTTTTTTTTTTAAAAAAATCAAATATAAATAGCTACATTTATTTATAAACAATTATTAGCTAAATATAAACCATAGACAATTTACATTAATATAAATAAATGCTTATATATTGATAAAATGTAAAATTATGTTATGCTTAAAATAATTTATATATTAATACAAAATTAAATCTATAATTGCCATATTTTATACATCTCTTACCTGCTTAAATGTTTTACACATTAATACATATTAAACATATTGTTATCATTTCCACTATACAATTTCTACCTCTGTTTAATTACACTAGTCATAATATATATATTATTTTTGCTTAAATTGTTTTGTTTGTTTAAATATTTTATATATAATGCATATTTAAAATACTTGCTATTTTACATTATACATTTACCTTTGTTTAATGTTTATATAACTGTCATACTTAAAGTCACTCAAAAACTATATACCCATTTATAAATTGTCTATTTTTACAATATAAGCTTCAATCTTTAAAGTAGTAAAAATTGCTGATCACAGTTACTTAAGTTTGCCATATAATAGTCATGTTGTTTAAGTTTCTCAAATATATAATAAAATGTCAGATAGATGAGAGTCTTCAACCTCTTCATAGACCTAAAAAATATGACATTTAATGACAAAATTCAGCCATGAAAAACACAGTAATTTCTGACATCACTATTTTTTTCCCAAGATAGTGTTAAGCATCAAAAACAAGTTTGTCATCCTTGGCATAATCAATTACCAGTAAATAACTCCTACAATACCAAAGGCTGGTTGATTTTTCAATAGGCTAAGCATTTAGCTGTTCCTGTACCAGTTATTCTTAGGCCTACAATTTCTCTTTTGTTAAAGGCTATTGCTGAACCCATATGAGCTTGACTGTTAAGCATTTTAAAGGTAGGGATGTGCTGTTGGTTCCTTTGAAAGATCAGCAGGTGATATGCCTTGTTTTTGTTCAACCTGATGGTCATTGACTGTTCTTTATAATACCTTTTAATATTTTCCCCAGAAACATGTTAGTTTATGGTTTGCTTCTGAGATTGGAGGACTGTTAACTGGATATTCCACGGCTGTAACAAATTACATCCCTATAAATTCATTGCACTATTAGCCATATATGTCTTTAATGTTCCTCTATGTCTTTTCCCATTTCATACTCTGACGAGATAACATTGTAATCCCTAAAAGCTGAACATTTACCTCCTGAAGAGGCCAATTTAGATGCCAAGATTCTGGTGCAATTATTGTTATATTCGAAGTGGTGTCTATAAGACCTTCAATGATGACATCATTTATTTGTATTTTTAGTTTTAGGCTTTGTTCATTTATAGAAGTTTGACAAAATATTTGCCTTTTGATTTCTCCTGAATTTTTTGTTCTCTCTTCTATAGCTGTTCTATCATCTAGTATGGCTTCTTACAATAAGCATTAAGTTCTTCAACTGCCCTGAGAAGGAGTCTCCTCCATGATGACAGGAGATAACTAAAACCAAATTTGAAATGGGGACCTGCAAGAAGCCCCTCAAGGAGTTTTTTTGACAGCAAAAGGTTGCCTTGTCTGTCCCTTGCTGGTCTACATTCATTAATCCAATGACTGCCTTTGCCATATCTTCTGCATAATCCAGAAGGGAGGGATGTTCTGTTGGGATTTTACTGTAGCATAATGCTCTTGTACGTTGTAAAGATTTCTCACTCATATTAGTTTAATAAAACACTGATTGGCCAGTAGCCAAGCAGGAAATATAGGCGAGGTGACCGAGCAAGGAGAACTGTGGGAAGAGGAAGAGTAGAACAGCAGTCACCAGTCAGATGCAGAGGAATCAAGATGAGAATGCTGGACCGAGCAAAGGTATTGAGCCATATGGCTAAATATAGATAAGAATAATGGTGGGGCTGGAGAGATGGCTCAGAGGTTAAGAGCACTGACTGTTCTTCCAGAGGTCCTGAGTTCAATTCCCAGCAACCACATGGTGGCTTATAATCACCTATGATGACATTTGGTGCCCTCTTCTATATACTGTATATGTAATAAATAAATCTTTAAAAAAAAAAGAATAATGGCTAATTTAAGTGTAAGAGCTAGATAGAAATAAGCTTGAGCTATTGGACCAGCAGTTACTATAATATTAAGCCTCCAAGTCAATTACTTGGGAAGCAGCTGCTGCATATTTGGGAGTTTCTGGCAGGACAGAACTTTAGACTACATTTTTCTTAGCAAAAACATTGTTTCTAGGAATACCCTATTTATAGTCCCTTTTTAGGTGACTTTGTTTACTGCAATTGAAACAACTATCTCAGATCCATTTCTCTGAGGGTGTTCATCTTGCCTAATTACCCTTTTGCATTATGTTCTCTCTATTGTTTTTCAAGACAGGATTTCCCTGTGTAGCTTTAGCTGTCTTGGAACTCAGTCTGTAGACCGGGCTGGTGTCAAATTCACAGAGATCCACCTGCCTCTGCCTCCTGAGTGCTAGAATAAAAAGTGTGTGTCACTACTGCTTGGCTGCATTAGCATTTTCAAAGGCCAGAGATTCAATTATTATTTTCCTAGCTTCTTAATTTGGAATTATTCTATTTACTGCTGAAGTCAAACTGTAAGAAATCAATGAAGGTTTCTTTTGGGCCCTGTAGTAAATGACTCAATTTTCTTTCCTACTTCTAAGGCTGACATGTGGCATAAAGCCAGGATGTGGTTATCATATATAGATTGTCTTTCTACATTAACATAATCTCCCTCTCCAAGAAGTTTGTCTTAGGATATTTCAGTATTTTTAGCCCTACTGTGTTGTTCAATGGTCCTAGCCTCATCTTTCTACCAGGTCCTACATTATAATTGAGGACCAGCCTCCAAAACTGTTGTAACCATATCTCTCCAGTCTTGAATAATTCTATTTCACATTGACTATGAGTTTAATATCTGATTTACAAAAGGTGACTGCATAACATATAAGACTATTGATTTCTTGAATGTCTTCAAATCTAACATTTGCACAGGAGTCCATTCATTTCTTACACACTCTAGGGGATATGCATCATTTGGGAGTTCCTATAAGGTTACTGGATAAATTAAGGTTGGCTGTTTGAAAGCCTTAGTCTATTTCTCTGTAACTTTATAATACAAAGTTAAGATTGGTTCTTCTTTAAATTCCTCTGTCTGGGTCTAAATATACTTATGATCTGTTTTAACATGTTTTTATAAAACTTTGGCACTCATATTAACCAATTTTTCAAATGAGAAAACAAAAATGATCAAACAGATATTTATAATTGACATTACATAAATCCCACCTACATTAACTATCCTCTCATTTTATTGTTCCTACTACAATGCTTATTTTATTTTTTAGATTTAGTTATTTTTGAGACAGAGTCTCACTGTTTAGCTCTGGGTAGCCTGGAACTTGCAATGTAAACCAGGTCTACCTTAAGCTCATGGAGATCTGCCTGCCTGTCGTCCAAATGCTGAAATAAAAGGCATGCACCACCACACTTGACCTTTTATTTTGTGTGTATGAATGTTTTTCCTACATGTAGTATATGTACCATGTGCATGTCTGTTGCTCATGGAGGTCAGAAGAGGATCACTGTTGGGTGATGATGGTGAATGCCTTTAATTTCTTAGCACCTGGAATGCAGAGTCAGGCAGATCTCTAAGTTTGAGACCAGCCTCATTTACAGAGTAAGCTATAGCATGGTCAGGGCTACACAGAGAATCCCTGTCTTGAAAAACAAAAAGAGAAACAAATTTATAAAAAACAAGAAAGAAAAGAAAAGAAAGAAAGGGAGGAAGAAAGAAAGGAAAAAGAAGGTGTCATATATCCTGGAACAGTAGTTCATGGATGCTTGTGAGTTACCATGTGAGTACTGGGAATCAACCCAGATCCTCTTCAACAGCAAGTGCTCCAAACTGCCCAGCCACTTCTCTAGCCCCAAGAGACTCTGTCTTAATAAAATCCAAATAAATAATTCACATTAGCTGTTGGACTTACATATTGCTTCTGGTTTGGTTATTGCTTCTAGGGATCACAGGTGTGGATCATGGTGTTTGGCTTGCTTCCAACAGGATTTTTATCCAAATTAGATAAAATAATAGCTCATTTAACATTTGTAGAATCTTAGTGTAAGTATAATATTTACATGATTTTTGGTAGTAATGATGGAAAAATTATACAGGTAACTAATATAGAGCTTTCTTAATACCAAGTCAGTTCTATGGGAATTTTGAGAATACAAAAACTTTTAGCTATATAAGCAGGCAGGACTAAAGGAATGTGTTGACAATTCACATGAGTGTAGATCAAAGGATATAGATCACAAGAAACTTCCCAGTTATATAGTCTTTATGATTCCTGATTCCTGTCTTCAGTTTCCTTTCCTAGGCATACCTAACCCTTCAGTTAATCAAGAGGATCACTGAAATGGCTAAGGTGCTCAAGTTAATCTGAACTTGATCCTTGGAACCAAGATGGTAGATGACCAACTCCTTTGTTTTTGGTGATAGAATCTGAGCTTCTCAGGCTACTGCCCATACCCATATATCACTTAGAATAAGAATAACTTTAGTGAACTGAAAATCAGGTATTTAAACCCAGAATGGTATTTAGTCTTTTATTTATTGATGTTGTGTTTGTAAAATTTTTTTTTTTGATTTATTTATTTATTATGCATACAGTTTTAC
This sequence comes from Sigmodon hispidus, assembly GCA_004025045.1. NCBI lineage: Eukaryota > Metazoa > Chordata > Mammalia > Rodentia > Cricetidae > Sigmodon > Sigmodon hispidus. The sequence goes on along the minus strand of PVIH01012732.1, from coordinate 55,832 downwards.
AGAAGAGGGCGCCAGACCTCATCATAGATGGTTGTGAGCCACCATGTGGCTGGGAATTGAACTCAGGACCTCTGGAAGAACAGTCAGTGCTCTTAACCTCTGAGCCATCTCTCCAGCCCCTGATGTTGTGTTTGTATGTATCCACAGTGATGAGTGGAAGAGAGGACAACTGGCAGGGGTTCTCTCCTTCCACCATTCACTATGTGGTTCTGTGTGTCATGGTAAAATGAAAGGTGAAGGAGGTACCTTTCAGCAGGTCCTGCCAAGAATGCCATTAAGCAAACACGCCACATGCAACAGGTTAGTGCAAGAGGTTTATCAGATGAGAGGAAGCAGGAAAGGCAGTGTTGGAGTGGGGATATGAAAGGGGCCAGAGAGGAAAGAAGAATAAAGATAGACGAGAGCGAGCTGTGCTCTGGTGGGCACTTTTGAGGGGTGCACATTGTTGCACAGCTGCAGTGGAAAGGCAACAGGTGACATAACTGCTTTGGCGGCAGAGGCAGCTGCTGCTGTGGCAGGAAACTAACACCAGGAATCAAACTCAAACAGTGCCTTTACCTGCTGAACCATAAATTCATAAATATATTTCTTTGTTATTTTATGAGTGTTTTGCCAGCATGTATGCAAATGCACTGTGTGTGTCTGTTGCCTCCAGAGGCCAGAAGAGGGTACTGGATCCCCAGAAGTGGAGCTAGGTATTGCAGTCCCGGGAAACCAGCCTCAGGACTGCCAGCAGGGCTCAAAGAGAAAGCCTGGAGTTGCAAACTAGACTTTTTCTATCTGAGGGATTTTAAGGAATGGAATGAATTCACATGCATTCTGATGGTCACTTCCTTTATTCTCTTATGTTGAATCTCCTCTCTATTTTCTAATGCAGCCTTTCTTTGTTCTTATAGCTATGTATACTCAACAAACTCTTTCATATAATATAGGAATTACATTTTAAGGTCACATTTCATTTCATAAGTAATTAACAAGAGACAGAGTCATCTGGGCAACATACATGTAGTAAGTCTCAGCTTTCTAATAAGCTAAACTATTGAGGATTCTAAGAAAAATAAGGAATTCATGCATATATTCTATGTTTCTAAGTATAGTAACATTTTAAACTAACATTTTGTGATTAGTTGTAAAGGCTGGGCTCTCTTGGGCTGGAAGTGTTTACAGAGTGTTGTCATAAATGCTTTGGTTGGAACTCAAGTTTACTTTAATTTTTTTTAATATTTATTTTTATTTTATGTTAATTGGTGTTTTGTCTGCACATGTAACTGTGTAAGGATGTCAGATCTTGGAATTACAGACAGTTGTTAGCTGACATGTGGATGCTGGGAATCAAACTCAGGTCCTCCGGAAGAACAGTCAGTGCTCTTAACTGCTGAGCCATCTCTCCAGTACCTACTTTAAGTTTCTTAGTATGAGCTCACTACGGCATTCTTCAAAGCACAGTGACAATAAAAGCATTTAAATCTTGAACTTTTTTTCTGTCCTTTATGTAACTTTTACATCTCTAACTAGGGGCTACAGTCAGGTTATCTTCTGTAGCCTTGACAAGTCAGAATATATTTTCACAAGCTGAGGTCAGAAGTGGGTGCAAGGACTAAAATCTATCAGTAATTGTGCTTTCTTGTATTTACAACCTAGCCAGACAGCTCAGTGTGTGCTTTGTGAACTGGACTGCTATTTCTAGGAAGGTACATCTTAAAACCCATTAGCAAAGCACCTCTTTGTAGCACAAATTCTGGTTGTAATAAAGGAAACTCAGAGCCAGATATCAGGGAAAGGCTCGACTATCAAAGAGAGGAAACACTACAGTCAAATTTCATCCTTCCAGCTTCCTCAGCCTTGCTCCTCATTGCTTCTACTGCATCATTCTGTCTTCCTTTGCCTGCCTTAAATAGCTTCTTCACCCAGTTGTTTCACATCCAGGTTAAGATTAAAGGTGTGGGCTACTACTATTTGGTAGTTAGTCTTGAGCTCACAGAAACACAGATCTCTGTCTCTGGAGTTATGGGATTAAAGGCGTGGCACCACCACTGCCTGCCTGGGAGCCTGGAACTCCCTCTCTAAACCAAGCTGGCCTCAGACTCAGATCTGCTGGGATTAAAGGCATAGGTTACCACTCCAGGTCTTTCCCAATGCTGGGATTAAAGGTGTGAGTTACCACTCTCTGATCCTCCTGGATTGACTGTGGTAGATCTCTTCTCTGATATTCCAGACTAGTTTTTATTAAATATATAATATATCACATCTGGTCTTAATCTTGTATTACTTTGAAGCATTAAATCAGCTAATAGTATACAGTTGTCTTACAGCTGGGGAGATACCACTGTTTTCTTGTCAACTTGAGCTCTGATATAAAACTGTTCTCAGGAACTAAATAATTCCTGATTTGTGTAGTATTTCTTTGAATTCAATTATTCGAAAACTCTGTGTAGGCTAACATTTTTTATGTCAAACAGACAATACAGCTTAATGAGGAGTCATCTTCTAGATGGTCCACAGATAACAAATACTCATTAGATCGAGATGTAATTGAGATTGACACAGATAGACACATAACAATGTAGGTAATGGAGAATTCCCTGTAGCTGCTTTACACATGTGAAACTCAGCTTTTAAAAGATACTGAAAACCAAACTTCATTTAACAAGCTAATTCCCAGAAAGTGTGGGGATATGACAACCAGCCCTAAACTGATGGCACTGTGTTATTGCCTGCCTAGAAATAAACTGCTTCATCCCACTCATTAGAGACACTTCTCCCAGAATGTTCAGTACTGAGTAATAATTTACACATAAGTCCTCTGAGATAGCTAGAGAAACTTAATATGGTACCAGGCATTCCTTAAAGGCTATTGACCTTTGCCCTGGAATGCTTGTGAGATCCTTGTGGCCTGCAGGTGAGATAAGAACAGGAAAAGGGCCAAAGAAGTGGTGGACACAGCACTTAGGAGGCAGAGGCAGGCAGATCTCTGTTTCAGAGCAGCCAGGACTGTTACAAACACCAAAAGTAAAAATAAATAAATGGTGATGATAGATATTTTTTTTAAAAAATAGGATGGATAGTGGTGTTCCTGCTGTGAGGGATTAATTGCTTGCATTTTGCTTTTATAATGAATTTTCTTGACCTGCTGTGGATTCCCTGGGTAATTGTAATGTATACCTTTGAAATCCACTTTATAAACCTTTTCTTTAGCCCCCTTCTGGAATGCTGTTTGGCTCTAAGGCTACCATCCTTCTGGTGGCATTCAAATTCATTTAATCTAAATTTAAATTGAATCTAATTTGGTCTTTTCTCGTACACTCCAACGCCACAACCAAAGTATGAGGCATTCAGTCTGCCTTTGACACAGGACTCACTGTGTAGCAGCAGTGTAGGACAGGTTAGTTTGATTTTACCATTCTCTTGCCTCAGCCTCTTGAGGGGTAGATTTACAAACCTTGGCCAACATGACTGCTTATCCTACCTGAGTTTTTTTTTATTTATTTATTTATTTTTAGACAGGGTTTCTTTGTGTAGCGCTGTCTGTCTGTCCTGGAACTCGCTCTGTAGACTAGAGTGACCTCGAACTCAGAGATCCGCTTGCCTCTGATACCATGCCAAACTTCAAGGTCAGCCTTCTTTCGTTCTTCCCTCCAGGCTCAGCCAAGCTCAAATAGCAACGCAAGGCTGCTGCGCATGTGCACTTTTGCCGCACTAGCCTACGTGAGGCTTTGCAGGACGGTCATGGCGGTGACAGAGGGCGGCGCCTACCCCACCCTCCAGGAGCTGCAGTAGAGTTGAGCTTTTCATTGAGCTGGCCAAACCGCGGCCTCCACGCAAGGCGCAAGGCGTTCTGCAGTCGCTGCGGACCGCATCCTCCGCTCAGTCAGCACACTCTTTCATACACCTACCACTGCAGCTTTCACCGCCAGACCTTAAACAGGCAAAAGCTGCCTGGAGACTGTACCCGTCAACTTCCAGGTGAAGGACAAGCTCCTCCCCCAACTTCTGATTGGCTCCTGGGAGGGACCTGCCACTTCCTGGCACTCTCATTGGTCTAAGTGGAGAAGGGAGGTGGTTATGCCATACCAGTCTCGTACTCTTCTCATTGGTCCAGGGGTGTGGCTCATCTTGTTTCGGCTTTCTCATTGGTCTACCACAGTCCTGGGGGCGGGGCCGCCGCGGCTGAGGACAACAAAGGGTCGCAGGTCTCTAGCCAGCGGCAGGCGGCAGTGTTCCCGTCCTCCTTGTTCCACTCAGCTGAGACGCGTCGGCGTCCCGTAAGTCCTGGCTCCAGATGAAGTGTGAGCACTGCACACGAAAGGTGGGTGCGGCGTCCGGTGGGACTGGGTGCGAAAGCCAAGTCTGCGAACGAATTGTGCTGAGAGTCCAGCTCGGTCGTGTGCACCTGCTGTTATGTCAGTCTGATAGCGGTCACCTGTCTGCCCAGGACTGGGCGGCGAGCTGGCTGAGGGCCACTATGGGCGGGTGCACCTCCACACTCGCTGTGGAAGCTACTGTTCTGGGGCCAGTGCTTGATCTCAGTGCTAGCACCCTGTTGTGGAAGTAAACGACTAGTGAGTGACCATTAAGACAAGGACAGCAAACTTGCATACTTACAGTATCAATGAAAACAAGTGGAGAAGAAATTAAGGGCAGGCCCTCCTGTCACTAGGTGATTGAAGTAACTGACAACTGCACACTTGCTTCCACATGGTGATAGCCATGTGATAGATGCATGTGCAGGAATCTTTTTTTTTTTTTGGACAGGGATTGTATCATATCCAAACCTGTATTCTTATGTAATAGCCACATGTAAGTGTTCTTGTACTCATTAGGGTTATAGCACTTCTGTTCTTAGTTATCAAAAACAATGCAGATGAAATGAAAGGCTGTTTGTGTTATATGTATCCATAAATGTGGATGATTTTATTTCCATAGACATAGTTTCTTTTTTTTTTTTTTTTTTTTTTTAAAAAACTTTATTTATTTGCCTTGGTATTTGTCTGGAACTGGAACTACAGACAGTTGTGAGCTGCCATGTGGGTGCTGGGAATCGAACCCGGGTCCTCTGGAAGAGCAAATGGTGCTCTTAACCACTGAGCCATCTCTCCAGCCCCTAGACATAGTTTCTAAAAGTAATATTAATTGCCCAGGATACACACACACACACACACACACATTATATATATGTGTAATGTATATATATACATATATATGTAATGGAGAGAATTACTCTAAATTATTCCTGGCTGAGAGTGGTGGTACTCTCTCGTGATTATAAACTCAAAGTTAGATTGCAATTTATCAAGAACCTATTGCATTTTTTTAAAAACCAGAATGGTAGCATATACCTTAATTATAGCACTCAGGAGGCAGAAGCAGGAGAATCTCTGTGGGAGAAAAAAGGCTAAAATAAAGAAAAGAAAAAGAATTTCCTTGTCCTTCCCTTCCTCTTACTTTTTTTTTTTTTTTTTTAAGGAATGTAGTAAAAAATCAAAAACTGATGACCAAGAGAATGTGTCCAATGATGCATCAAGTGCAGCCCCGGAGAATGAAGAGGCAAGTGAACATCTCAGTTTGTATCAGCCTTATGTGAGTGGAGGAGTAGCTGTTGCTGTGTTTTCTCCTGTTAGGCATTCACGTATCACCTTGCACTTCACTGCTCTGAGAAAGGCTGAAGTAAAAAGTAGTAAAGGCCATGTACAAGAGAGTCTTAAGTCATCTCAGACATACCAGAGCAGGTACTACATGAGAAATAGGGACATTCTCATGCACTGTGGAAACCTGTATTCTCTAAAATGGAAATACTTTAGATTCTGTAACGTAAAAAGATATAACTCGAGTTTCATGATTTTTTTTTCAGCCATATCACATTTATTGGACCTCAAAAGGGACAAAAATGCTAAAGTTCTTCAAACCTAGACATTAGGTCTCTTAAATAATACATACATACATTGCCTGATTCAATAGCTAGGCAGTAGTACTTGCCTCGCAGTGACCAAAGTTCTGGGCTGAACCCCTAATACAGACAAAACTCTGAACAGTTACAAGACCCACAAAATCAAGCCAAGTTACTCTTCAGCAAGGAGCTATGCAGACACATCTTCTTTCCTCAACCAAAGAGTTACTTGTAATCACTGATAAACTCTGCGAAAGAAGAGAATTCTTCTTAGTAAAATTCTAAAGCAATTTCCAAGACATGCAGCCTCACTTCCAGATATCGTGATTTAAGACTGTTTCCTGCATGGTTTGTCTCCTCAGTAACTGTCCACAGGACTCTGAGAAGTCATAGGAATATGCAGGTGCAAGTTTCATGATTCCTTAAACTTGCTGTTTAAATGTCTGTTTCTTCAGCTCAGGGCTTGTTTTAGCTAATAGTGATGCTTACTTATTGTATCATACTCTGAGCTGGGTTTCATACCTACTCACTTCATGCTGCACTTCATAGGGGTCATTTGCCTCTGCAATGTGCCCTACTATATTCTGGATCACAGAGAAAGTTCCAGTCACTGTTCGCTTAAAAGATATTAAGACTTGTCAAGCTTGTGGCATACCTCTGGATTCCCAGTTTAAGTGCAGTCTAAGCTATACAATGAAACTTTGTCTCAAAAGTAGCTGAGAGCTAAGGATTTAAGTGGCTAGGTTTGGCTAGCTAGCCTGAGGCCCTAAGCTTAATTACAAACAAACAAACTGAGTTTAGAGCTCTCACATAGCTCAGCTGCTAAAGACAGTTGTCACCAAGCCTCTAAAGGTCAGTTTGATTCCAAGGACCTATATGTGGTTCAGGTGACAGGAGAGAACCAGCTTTCACAAGTTGCCTTACGTGTGTCATGGCTTAAACTCCATCCTCACTCACTCTACCCCCATATACACCATTAAGCAAGCAATCAGTCAATGTAAAGAAAAAATAAACACCCAGTTATATATATATATATATATATATATATATGAAGAATTAATAACATAGGAGAAATAGGTAGCAGGTCCTTCCTCATAGATTTAGAAGTTCTGATGTCCTGTTTAATCTGATAGGCATAGTTCTGGTTCTCTTATGTGCTATTACTGTGAAGCCTTTGGAACAAAAACACACCAAGAGATGTGACCCCAGGAGCCTTGGGTCGGTTTGGCTGGTGCTATAGACGTCAGAACTGCTCTCTAGAGCCTACACTCTGTTGGATGACTTTGGAAAGAAATCTAACCCCACTGGCATACTAGTATATACCTGAGAAGCAGAGGTAGAATATCATGAGTTTGAGGCCTGCCTAGAATACACAGCAAAATTCTTTCTCTAAAAAAATGAAATAAACCTTTTGAGGCCCTATTTCTTATCAGTGTTGTGGGGAGTTGGGTTTCTTCCCTCCCGTGGCTCTGGTAAGGATGAGATAAGTTTGAACAGAGTCTAAACAACACCTTGGGAGTTTAGTGTGGGTATACTTTTTAAAATACTACAGGGTGTTGGGGAAGGAGTTGGTGGACTGGGCCCTGAAGGTAAGAATTCAAGATAGAATGGAACATCAGGATATCTGCACCCTATAAATGCCTGGTTCCCATTGAGATCAGAAGAGGATGTTTGAGTCCCCTGGAACTGGAATTACAGTTGTTAACCATTATGTGGATGCTGGGAATTGAACCTGCGTCTTCTGAAAGAACAGCCAGTGCTCTTGACTGCCAAGCCATCTCCAGCTTCCATTTATTTTTCTTTTTGAGACAGGGTCACACTATGTATCCCTATGGCTTGGAACTTGGTCTAAACAATGCTGGACTTGAGCTCAGTGATCCTTTCTGTGCCTTGGGAGCCCTGAGATTTAAAGCATGCCCCACCACCACCTGGCTTATTTTTCATTAATACAATTTGAACCTAGAGCTGTGTACTTGCTGGGAGAGGTGTGTCAGACACTTACACCTCCAGCACCTAAGTACCTTCTAGGCTCATAGAGGATCTGGGGAGCATAAGGAACATAAAACACCAACCTCTATGAGGTCATTAGGGAGGGACAAGCCAGTTGACACTGTGGTAGTGGGCACTGAAAATAAATCTCAGGATGCCAACTCTGTTAGGGCCAATAGTTGAATGGGAGCTCATTTGGAATATTTCCTGTGGAAAAAAATCAAGAACAAAGCCTATGTGGCTGAATGTGAGCCCCTGGGCAGGTAAAAGCTGTGCTGTGGACCCTGTTCTGAGAAAGTGCTGTCAGGGGCTTTGAGTAGTGGAAATGTGACTTGTGATTTAGTAGATTTCTCTGGGAACTAGAAAGGCCAGAGTGGAGCACAGGGATAAATACAAAATGGAGTTAAAGGCACTAAAGTCCTAGGGTCCCAGCATCCATGTGTCCAGTCTTCCTTTATTAAAGTGGGGCAGAAATGAGCACTAGAATGAGGTCTGAGTTGCACACAAGTTGAAACCTCAAGCCAGTCATGACTGTATGGAAAGTCATCTGGAACTCACAGAGCTAGGAGGGAAACCTGCGGCTTGTTCACAGGCACTGGAGAGGAAGGGTGGAAGAGGAGGAGATGGCCATCAGGCCCATTTGCAGCAGGCAGGAGTATCATCTTTCCAAACTGACACTGGGGCTAGTTCACCCTTGATTGTCATCTGCATGACCCTAAGTGCCATCAAGGGCCTTGTGTCTCCACTGCCATGAGCTGTTCAGAATAGAGACCATTGCCCGGGAGTTCCTCCTGACACTTTAGGACTAACTTTGTCTTCACTGTTAAGTGCAGATTCTTTTCTTTATTTTACTTATGCAATTACTCTCCCTAAAGAAACAATGCTAACAAAACACAAAAACAAAACAAAAACCACACAGGTGACTCTCTGAGGTTGAGGCCAGCCTGGTCTACGAGAGTTCTATGACAGCTGGATGTACACAGAGAAACACTGCCTTGGGGAGAAAAAAAAAGAAAAAAGAAAAAGAAGAAAGGAAAAGAAACAATGTTAATGCCATTTTCCTTTCACAGAAGGGAGAGTTTCATAAGTTGGCAGATGCTAAGATATTTCTGAGTGACTGCCTGGCCTGTGACAGCTGTGTGACTGTGGAGGAAGGAGTCCAGCTTTCCCAGCAGAGTGCCAAGGACTTCTTCCGTGTATTGAATCTTAATAAGGTATGTGTCAGCTGGAACTGATGGTATATGCCTGTAATTCCAACTACTAGGAAACTGAGGCAGGAGAATTACAAGTTCAAAGTCTACAAAGTGAGTTCAAGACCACCCTGGGCAACTTGACAAGACTTTGTGAATGAGTGAATGAGTGTATGAATAGCTCAATGGTAGAACACTTGTACTAGGTTTGATCCTCAATATAGACAGACAGACAGACAGATATGATAGTCTTAGTTAAGGTTACTATTACTGTGATGAAACACCATGACCAAAAGCAAGTTCCAGAGGAAATGATTTATTTGGCTTACACTTCCACACCTTAGTGCATCATTAAAGAAGAATTCAGGTTAGGAACTCAAATAGAGCATGAACCTGGAGGCAGGAGATGATGCAGAGACCATGGGGGAGCTCTGCTTACCAGTTTACTCATCATGGCTTGTTTAGCCTGCTTTTCTTAAAAAACTCAGAACTACCAGCCTGGGAAGGCACCACTCAAAATAGGCCTCTCCATCAACCCATCAATCACTAATTAAGAAAATATCCTGCAGCTGTTTTTTTTTTTTTTTTTTTTTTTAATAGTATCTGCCTGCATATATGCCTATAGGCCAGAAGAGGGCGCCAGATCTCATTATAGATGGTTGTGAGCCACCTTGTGGCTACTGGGAATTGAGCTCAGGCCAGTGCTTTTAACCTTTGAGCTTCAGTCTGCAGCTTGATCAGATCACATGGAGATGTTTTTCTCAATTGAGTTTCCCTCCTTTCAGAATAACTAGCTTGTGTTAACATAAAACTAGCCAGCACAGATAGATAGATAGGTAGATAGATAGATAGATAGATAGATAGATAGATAGGATATAGAAAAATATTATCCAGGCTACTTAACAACTGATAGACCCCAGACTCAGGGTACTATCCTCGGGAAGGGGGGGCCTCAAGAACCCAGACTCCAGTCCAGTTGATGCAAATAGCAAGAGGATTTATTTCGTCTGTACAGGGGGGCTTCCTCCCTGCCTCGGGAGCAAGGGAGTAGCAGGGATTAACAATCCCATCTCTCTTTTAAAGGCTAAAAAAAAACATAAAATCACCATAGCAACTGGGGCAATAAATACATGATTGGTCACTTTAAAGGTCATACTTAGAGTCATAAGGTTGCTCACAAAAGTCATGGGGTTGCCTTAAGGTCAGCTGGTTAGGGGGTTTTTACAACTGGGTGTTGGTCGCAGCTATTCTGCTTGGAACTTCTGGTATTTTAATCACAGGTTCAACTATTATGTCCTATCTGAGTTGATTACGGCTATCTGGGCTGGGTCACTCTATGTCCTGGGACAGACTTTTAGACTTTTAGTTCCTTGTTCTCATGGGGGGTGCTTTGCCAAATACCTGAACTGAATGCCTGGGTCAGGCCTAGAACCCAGGGTCCTTCACAACCATGTGCCTAGTATCTGTTCCCATCAATGCATATCACTACTCCTTGATTCTTTGTATCTGCAACTTGTTCTTGATGTGATGGGGTTCACTGATGCTTTGTAAAACATACTACATTTTATTGTTACATCCCACAATGTTGATTTTTGTAGGTGTGTTGGAATTCTAAAATGTGTCAATTTTGTATGTTTTTGTAAACTTAGTATATGACTAATTTGCCAAAGTATTTTAGTTTTATAAGTTTATTAGATGAAAAAATTCAATTTTGTAATCATTACTTTTTTGTGTTGTGTGATGGTGTCTAATATATATCTGAGGATGGTCTCAAATTTTCTATTCTCTTGTCTCAGCCTTTACAGTGCCAGGAGTATAGGCATGTGCTGCCATGACAGAAGCTTTGTGCAGCTTGTTTTTGGGTATTGGTTAGAACTTTTTTTTTTTTCCCACACTTTTTTATTTATTTATTTATTTAATTATTTGCCTCAGTGTTTGCCTGGACCTGGAACTACAGACAGTTGTGAGCTGCCATGTGGGTGCTGGGAATCGAACCCAGGTCCTCTGGAAGAGCAGACGGTGCTCTTAACCGCTCAGCCATCTCTCCAGCCCCCTGGTTAGAACTTTTAAACTGCTACAAAGTAACAATGGGGACAAGTAGTACCCTTTAAAACCTTCCTATGGACATTAGTAGAAACAATTTTAAGTTTACTTCTATATTGGATTTTGTTAGGAATTTATTGCAGATATTCCTGTCATCCTGCATTTCACCCACAGATAATAAACTCCACCTGGAGCTTCATAGACAACAATGGAAGCTTGGACATTCAGGAGATTGCTGCTGATTCTCCTGTGTCCCAAGTGTCAGCCCCTTATGACCACACCATGATCCTATGCATCTCTATTGTTTGCTTTCTTTGTTGTTTTTGAGGGGGGGGGAGGGGGGTGTTTCTTTTCTGAGTAGTCCTGGCTGTCCTAGAAATTGCTCTATAGCCTATATCTTTTTATTTTCTTTCTTTTTTTAAAAAAAATGTGTTTTTAAACTTTTATGTTTTGCTGGGCTGTGGTGGTGCCTTTGCAGTCAGAAGCAGATGAAGTTCTGAGTTCGAGGCCAGCCTGGTCTACAGAGTGAGTTCCAGGACAGCCAGGGCGACACAAAAAAGAGAAACTTTGTCCCAAGACAAACATTTCAATTACTATGAATTTTCCATTAAGGTATCTTACTTTCTTCCTGATGCAATCAATACACGTGTGACATTATTGTTTTTCTTTCTAGAAATGTGACACCTCAAAGCACAGAGTGCTGGTTGTGTCTGTGTGTCCTCAGTCTCTGCCTTATTTTGCTGCTAAATTCAACCTCAGTGTCACTGATGCATCCAGAAGACTCTGTGGCTTCCTCAAAAGTCTTGGTGAGTCAGTCAGTCTTTTCTTTCTTTCTTTTTTTTTAAGACAGATTTTTTTCCATAAAGTCAAATTTACAGAGATCTGCCTCCCAAGTACTGGGATTAAAGGCATGTGCCACCACTTCCCAGCTAGTTACTTTTTTTTTTTTATAATACTGTGGGTGTGTACTTTCAGTTCATGAAGGGCCCTTTTTATTTTTCAAGTTCAATTTTCAAGGGCACAGGATAGAAAAAACTTTGGGGGAAAACAAAGAAAAAACTTGGGAGAAACTCCTAGAATGTGAAAAGACTCCATTCCTTTTGTAATGAGTTCAGCTTCCTGTCAGTGGTAGGTGGGTGTCACGTACCCTGTGCTGCATGTGGATAGATGTTTTCTTGCAATGAGGTTGACTGATCTGTAGTAAGAAATGAACCCCTGCTGACAGTGTAGACAGGGATTACTAGCAGGTTCCTATACTTGCCTCCAGCTCACAGAATGTTTATTTGATAATTTCTGCAATGTCTAATGTCCATTTTCCTAAGGAACTTTTTCTAGCTAGGTAAGCTAGCATTCAGAAGCCTGAAGTAAGAAGATCCCAACTTTATGGCCAGCCTTGGCTATATGGAGAGACCTTGTCAAAAATAACAACTAAAAACCAAGTGTTGAGGTCCATGCTTTTGATCATAGCACTTGGGAATCAGACAGATCATCACAAGTTCAAGGCTAGCCTTGTCTATATAACGTAATGAGCTCTGGACTAGCTATGATTGTGTAATAAGACCTTGTCTTAATATAAAATGAAAGTCAGATATGATCTGGATCCATATTTGATCTGAGAAAACATCCCTGTCCCTCTTTTGTGCAGGGGTACACTATGTATTTGATACCACGATCGCTGCAGATTTCAGCATCCTGGAGAGTCAGAAGGAATTTGTACGCCGGTATCACCAGCACAGTGAGGAGAAGCGTGAACTGCCCATGTTGACCTCTGCCTGTCCTGGTGAGCACAAGCCTATAGGTACCATTTCACGAGAACTGTATAAATAAATGTGGTCCTAGCTTTGGCTAGAAGTGGGCAGGCCTATCCCCACTCAGCCTTATAGAGCAGGACACCTTATAAACAGGGACAATGTAGAAGAGGTGTCTTGGCTCATCCTGGGGTGATAGTCTCAGTCAGAAGGCAGGAGGAAGCAGAGAAGCTGACCTAGTGCGTTATTTCTGTCTTTCTATTTCTCTCTCTTTCTCTAGGTTGGGTCAGATATGCTGAGCGGATGCTGGGCCACCCAGTCATCCCACATCTCTGCACTGCCAAGTCCCCCCAGCAGGTCATGGGTTCCTTGGTGAAGGATTACTTTGCTAGACAGCAGGTAAGCCAGCCTCTCCAGAGAACAGCAGCAGAGGATGGATGAGTAAGGCCCGAGGAAACATTATACATGAACGGGATAACCCTGGACCTCACCTACAGAGACACTGCCTAATTGCTTCTGTTCTGGGAGCCTCAGGGAGCTAAGCCTCAGTTCTATCCTGGCTTTTTGCTCCAGGCCCCTTAACCTACCTTTTTTTTTTTTTTTTTGAAACAGAAACTTTCAATGTAATCCTGCGTGTTCTGGAACGAACTATGTAGATTGGGTTGACGTCAGACTTAGAAAGATCTCCAGCCTCTTTCCTGAAGTGCTGGATTTTAAAGAACTGTGCTACCTCACCGGGCCCTCTTTTATTATTTTTCATTTTACTTTTCCTTTTATGGATATGGATGTTTTGACTGTATGTATGTATGTCTGTGTACCACTTACATACATGGTGCCTACAGAGATCAGAAGATGCCATCAGATCCCCTGGAACTGTAGTTACATCCATTTGTGAGCAGCTGAGAACTGAACCCATGTTCTCTGGAAGAACAGCTAGTCTTCTTAACCACTGAACCATCTCTCCAGCCTCTGGTCCCATTGTCTTAACACTGTCACATGATAGATAAGTCCTAGCCTAGGGTTCCTTCATGTCCTTTGCCTCAGCTCTTCCCCCTCTTGGATTCCAAGGCTTTGGGCAGCTGGACATAGATCACACGCTGCCTTTCTTCATGTAAACCAACTGTTTGGGTACCACAGTAACTAGAAAAGAGAGCAAGGAGTAGCATCTTCCAAGCACTCAAGGCCAAACACCATATCTATCTGAAAACCTCATTTTAGCCATAGGAAATATTTCTTAGCATTATAAGGTCACCACAGTTGGCAACCCCCCCATATGTTTATTGAGTTGAAGGGACAGAAAATTGGCTGTGGTAAAGTGGACTATATTCCCTTTGCCTCTTCTTTTTATTTAAGATTTATTTACTTATTATGTATACTGTATACAGAAGAGGGTACCAGATGTCATCATAGATGGTTGTGAGCCACCATGTGGTTGCTGGGAATTGAACTCAGGACCTCTGGAAGAACAGTCAGTGCTCTTAACCTCTGAGCCATCTCTCCAGCCCTGCCCCTTTTTTAAGATTTGTTTATTTATTATATATACAGTGTTATGCCTGCACACCAGAAGAGGGCACTGGATCTCATTATAGATGGTTGTCAGCCACCATGTGAGTGCTGGGAATTGAGCTCAGGTCCTTGGAAGAGCAGCCAGTGCACTTAACCTCTGAGCCATCTCTCCAGTGCCCCCTTGCCCTCTTATACCGCCTGTGAGAATCCTAGTGTTAATATTCTCAGGGCTCCTAGCCCTATGCTCTCTGAGTGAAACCCAAAGTTACAGATCTGATTACAGCTGCTAGTGGAGACAGCTGGGGCTAGAGCTCTGGCCTCTAACAACCTCTTGGCTTGACCCCCTAGAGGGCTAGGATCAAGGTTTTTTTCCTCTTGGACTCCACCACTACCCTGAGTAGGGCTTTTCTACTCTGGCCTTAATGTAAAAATCACTGGGCAACTGGCTTTTAGTTTGTCTCTGGAGAGGGGTGGTCTAGATGTTGTTGCTTGAATAGTTTCAGAAAGTCTGCAGGTAGAGCATAAGCCTATTCTTACCTGTGCAGAGCTCATGAGAGTAAGGTGGAAGCAGAATTTGGGACTCTGTCATGTTCTAATTGCCATTATTGCTTCCCTAAAGCTCTAAGCTTAGTGTTCTTCTCTGCAGAATTTGTCTCCAGAGAAAATTTTCCATGTTGTGGTGGCTCCTTGCTATGATAAGAAGCTGGAAGCTCTTCGAGAGGGACTGTCCACTACTTTGAATGGTGCCAGAGGCACTGACTGTGTGTTGACATCAGGTGAGAGGTGGATAGCTGCTCTTTGGCTCAGAAAGTAAGCATGTTTTTGACAAGTCAGTCTGGCCAAGCTGCCTGATGCCACTGATAGCCAAGGGTTCTAGGGAGCTCAGTGGCCTAAAATGAAGAGGAATTTGCATCCTGCCTCCTCTCAGTCTTTCTCCAGATGGGCCAGGTCTCTGGGAGAACATACTGGCAATACGGCTCTTAGGTGATGTGTTCTGACATCACAGCCTATCAACATTCTTTCCTCTAGAGGGCAGAAAGTGCTTGTGTACACAGATAAAGCACGGGATAAGCCAGGAAGGTTAAATATGCAAGCATCCTTCAAAGGAAAGAGATGTTTAACCTGTCCTCCTCCTGGAATTCTGGGAATGGATGTAATTTACAACCTGGTAATCCTTTACTGTCTTTTAAGCCAGGCTTTGCCTATATCCTCCAGAATTTAAGTTTTACTTAGTCTAGATCCATTCCTCATAAATCTTGAGCATTTTTTCTAGGCCATAAAACCCACTCTTAGGAGTGATGATGTCACATCTACTTTACAACAGCCCAAGTGACTTCTATGTGATCTTAGGGTCAGGCCAGTCCTGACTCCACGGTCATTATGTTTACCTCAGTCATTCCTCCTAGACCCTTATCTTGCTTCTAAGTCAATAAGAAATCATCTTAGGGATGAAGCCATATGTATTTTGTAAAGAGCTTCAATGTAAACATGTCTTTTTTTTTCTTCATCATTCAACTTATTACATGTATGGATATGACCATCTCAGGATATCCAGGTATCCATCTAATCCAATCAAAATCAGCAAGGGAAGAAGTTAACCATGTTTTTCATACAAACATTCTTACACAGAATTCCTGTAACTTAAAATAGAAATATATTCATCTGCATTAAATTGACAATCTGAAAAATATTTTCTAAAATATCACTTTTAGTACTTAAGTATATTTGTTAATTGCTTGCTTGATGACATCAGTGTCCAAGTTCAAGAACCAGCATTACTGTTTCATTATGTACTTTCCAAAAATGGACAGGTGGATGATTCTAGCTGGAGTTACATATCTGTATGTAAGCACATATGCCCTATTGTTTTTTAAATCTGGCTTTTTTATTTGAGAAAAACTAAGTTTGAACTTTGCTTCTTTAAGTCCTGGGAAGCTACTAGAAAAAAACATTTCACATTAAGGTTGCTGTTGTAAACATGTCTTAAGCTTTGTTGTAATTGCAGGACAAAGTTAATTGTTATCGGAAAACTTTTCCCCCAAAATTGTGCTGTGCTTAAATATGGCTAAAATAAATGAACTGGTGGCGAGACTCTTAAAGTCTTGGCCCAGCGCGAGTACTTAAAATCAGGCTGAAATGAGTATTATTCTTGTCTCTTTGTGGATTCCTGTTTATCTGCCTGCTGTTAAAACCTTTAGAGACCCTTCACACTTTCCCACATGTGAGAAAACCAGTATACTATAGGACACAAAAGAATGTTTTACACTGAAAATTCATATGTGTAAAAACTTCATAGCACTTTTTAGAAGCTATGCCTTAGAGCAGTGGTTCTCAACCTGTGGGTTGCAACCCCATAGGGGTCACATATCAGACACCCTGCACATCAGATATTTACATTAGGATTCATTGCAGTAGAAAAATTATGGTTATGAAGTAGCAAGGAAAATAATTGTATGGTTGGGAGTCACCACAACATGAGAAACTGTGTTAAAGGGGTTGAAGATTTAGGAAGGTTGAGAACCACTGTTTTAGAGACTGGCAAATTTGGGTGGAGATAAAAATTATCCACTGGTGTCCTCAGAGCTTTTCAGAAGAAAGAAGGCCAAGAGTGCTTGTGGGAGCTTGTCAGGATCCAGGCTTGTCTACTTGAATCAGACTCTGAAAACTGATCCTTGAAGGTGTTTAGACCTGGGTCAGGTGGCCTGGTTGTCTCTCAGGATGACTTTGAAGATCAGGAACTCTTTTCCTCTTTATCCTGGGTGGACCAGTGTGGCAGGGTGGACAGGGTGTCCAATGGTCTTGTTCTGTACTTCCTGAGGTGGGGCCTAGTATTTACGTTGATGGAATAAAAACTTTCAGGGGATGGTCTTAGAACCACATTGAGAACTCAGCCTGTGCTGTGTGTTAATGATGTCTAATGGTACCTGGTGTCTTATCATTGTCTGCTCTACCAGGGGTTTTTCTTGGGATCTTTTATGTAGAAAGAAGGTAGTATACAAAGTGCTTCTGGTTCAGAGCAGCTTTCCATGCACAGTGTCCATGTGTCACAACATAGCAGTGCAGTGTAGAGCATACACAGGCTTCTACTTTGAGGCAACATAAAGCAACTCTAGAATTATCTCAGTTCAGGGTCCAAAAGAGAAGTCTGTTTTCACATCTTCTCAGTGCTTCTCTGTTAGCCTTGCTTTTTTCCTGGTGAGAGGCTCCTGATATATGAAATGGATTATTTGCAAGGAGGGGTCCTAGGTTTCTAATGCAGAATTTCTCTGGGAAAAGCAAAGCGTGGCTCAGAGTTCTGGGCCACTTGTCTTCCTTTCAGTGATTCATGCTTCTTGTTTTTTTTTTTCCAGGTGAAATTGCTCAGATAATGGAGCAAAGTGACCTTTCTGTGAAAGACACTGCTGTGGATACTTTGTAAGTGGCATCTTTGTAAGTTAGGAGGGGCCTTTGGTGAGCTTTGCAGGCCCCAAGGCTGCCCTCATCAGCTCATGTGGGTACTGAGACAGGTTCCTGCAGCCTCACCAACCTGGCCTTTGAAAGGGATTCAGGTAGAGGGGTCACTGTTCTCTAGTACTGCTAGGGGAGCTGGGGGCTTCCTTCAGGAAGGAGGGCAATTGTAGAAGCTGTGTGGAGCAGAGCCACACACCTAACACTGGCTCCCTCTAGTCTCTTTGCACCAAGAACACAGGTGCTGTTTTTTTGTTTCCCTTGGTAACCCTGATTCCCAGCTAGGACTTTGGCTTTTGCTGCATCCTTGGGTCTCATATAAAGTAGATTGCAAAGACCAAGTGCAAAGGCCTGGGTGCTACATTTGTACCCATTTTATGGGAGGTGAGGTGGAAGTTTATTGAATTACAGCAGCCAGTGTACTTGTTGCTAGAGCCTACCTGATGACCCAGGGTGACCAAGGGTCCTCATTCTGGCCTGGACACAGTTAAATACATTCTTAAGTCACTCTCAGATGTTCATTTACCATACTACTATCCTGCCCCAAATGCATCTGTGGCTGCACAAAGAAGCAAGTGAGTGAACTCAGTGACATAGCCCAACTTGCAATCTTGGGCTAGATGAAAAATGACATTTCATGTTGTTCATTAGACCTCTGTTGTAGTAAGTTTCTGGCCCAGACTTTTGGGCTTAGCCCTGAGATTTGGACCCACTTGCAGCCCCACTGAAATACACAGAAGCTTTTATTAATTTTATGCTGATCGACCTAGGCCCATGTATATTGGTAGGTAGCTCTTGTTCCTAAACGAACCTAAACCATGATCCTTATCTTGTTCAGCCATGTGGCTCGGTACATTTCTCAGAGCAGCATAGTTGTCCTTTGCATCTGCCAGCTTCTCTGGCGACTCCGGCATCTCTGCTCTGCTCTTCTTGTTCCTAGAGTTTTCTTAGTCTGGTAGCCCCGCCCGCCCATACTTCCTATCTCCCTCTAGCCAATCAGCTTTTTATTAAACCAGTAGGCGGGACAAATATTTACAACGTACCAACATAATCCCACTACAGACCTCATTAAGAATATGCTTTTGGGGGCTGGAGATGACACAGTGGATTAAGAATATTTACTGCTCTTTCAGAGGATCAGGGTTGGTTCTCAGCACCCATATGGTGGCTCCCTAAAGTTTACATAACTGAAAAAGATTAACCTTTAGTGGCTCCCTGGATCCTGTTCCTATAAAAACTGAGTTAGTACTTTGTCTTAGTTAGGGTTTCTATTGCTGTAATGAAATACCATGACCAAAAAGCAAGTTGAGGAGAAAAGGGTTTATTTGGCTTACACTTCCACATTGCTGTTCATCACTGAAGGAAGTCAGGACAGGATCCAGGAGGCCAAAGCTGATGCAGAGACATGCAGGAGTGCTGCTTATAGGCTTGCTTCTCCTGCTTTGTTCAGCCTGCTGTCTTATAGGATTCAGGACCACCAGTCCAGGGATGGCACTGCCCACAATGTGCTGGGCCCTCCCCCATTCATCACTAATTGAGAAAATGCTTACAGTTGGATCTCATGGAGGCTTTTCCTCAACTGATGCTCCTTCCTCTCTGATGACTCTAGCTTGTGTCGAGCTGATACACAAAACCAGCCAGTTCATACTTGCTTCTCTTCATCAGTACTAATGATGGTCTTGTCCTGTCTGTTTAAGGTTTGGAGATGTGAAGGAGGTGGCAGTATGGCGTCACGACGGAATGAGCTCAGATGGGTATCTGGCCCATGTCTTCAGACATGCAGCCAAAGAGTTGTTTGGCGAGCACGTAGAGGAGATCACCTACCGTGCACTAAGGTTTGAGCCAGCATATCTACACCTGCTGTACCCAGGAGTGGTGCTGACAGATCCGCCAGAGCCAGGATGGGATGTGTGTGGCCTATATGTAGTATGTGGTATACATGGCTGCTCTACAGGAAAGCCAGCACTGGTTACAATAGAAGGGCCTTTTGTATATCTTCCCATTGAAATTATCCTGGTGACATTCAAAACTTCAGTTAAAAAAATGGCCATATATGGTAAACCTAGGAGAAATTGTGAGTTCAGGTCAGCCTGATCTACATAGTAAGACTGTACCTCAAACAAACAGAAGTGATCTTTAGATCACCGACCATTAAAAACCATTTTATTTTTTTATAGAAACAAAGACTTTCATGAGGTTACCCTTGAGAAGAATGGGGAAGTCTTACTGCGCTTCGCTGCAGCATACGGCTTTCGCAATATTCAGAACATAATCCTGAAGCTCAAGAAGGGCAAATTCCCATATCACTTTGTGGAGGTCCTCGCATGTCCCAGAGGTAAGGGGTGCAGAAGGCCCAGTAATAGGCACCAGTAACCATGCCAAGGTAGTTTGCTCCCTCATGCCATGGAATGCCATCCTCAGCCATGGAGGTTCCATTCCCTCAACTGTAGTGTGAGAAGTGGACGGTTATATCCTTAGACATTCCCTTGTAAGTGCCATATGGGAGCCCCACCTGGTACCAGATGGGAACCAGCTCCTAAGGCGCTGACCCGGAGTTGGTACACAGGGACTACTAGTAGAAGCCAACCCTGTGTAAACTGGCAGCAGGAAAGGACAGATGTTACTTGCTTTCTAAGAGGTTCCCCTGCAAAGGAAAAATTAACTGTCTAGGTGTAAAGACCCAGGCAGGTGAAGAAAGTTCCTGTTTAGGGCAGAGAGATGTTGAGAGCAGGCCAGAGTTAGGATAGGATGGAGTGCCTAGAATGTCTTGCTGATAGAGGAGCCTCTGATCTGAAGTGGTCTGTCTACCCCCCTGGGTGTGAAGGAGCTGTCTCAAGATCAGGGATGTCCAAGTCATCCTGAGTTTGAGGTGATGAAAGGTACTCAAGTAGGAACACTGGAGTTCTCAGAAAGGCCCAGAGGGAGCCAGACAAGGTGCATTGTCAGAAATGAAGAAAGGGTTCATAGAGAGGAAGATAAAAGAGAAGCCTACATGTCTAGTCCATATCCTAAGGGACCTTTTAGAGAAGGGAAGCTGCAAGTGGCTGGCATTTAAGAGGGGACGAGAGCGGGTACATCTACTTTTCCTGGGGCTCAGGAAAGTGGAGGTTGTGTTGGACCCCTGGATTACAGGGAGTAGAGACAAGATGGCTAGTGGGTGGAGTCTCTAGGAAATCTCATCTTGCGTTCTGGGGAAAACTGTGCATAGGCCTAGGAAGGAGAGGAAGTGAGTGCATGCCCATTGAGAAAGTGGACTTCAGGAGTCCAGTTGTCAGTGTCTTGGATCAGTGGCAAGTGAAGTTTGACCAGGTGGGAATTTGTTCCTGCTTTTTTCTTTCCTGGTGCTGGAGTCTGAACCCAAGGCATTGTATATATAGACAAGTGCTTCCAGATAGCTTTCCACTGAGCTATGTATTACCAGTCTATCTCCTGGTTCTTTTAAATACAAGTCTAGATTCTAGGAGTGGAAAATACGAACTTGAGCCTTCTAGACACACACTCTACCACCAAGCTATTCCTACCCCTATGTACTTAATGCATTTGTGTGTGGGGGATAATCTTCAGGTTTAATAGTGAGTAGTATTGACAGTAGCAGACACATACTTAGACTATATGTCTGGGATGCTCATGGAGAGCTGATAGCTCACTCAGTCCTAATGCAGCCCTGTTGTGTGTGCAAGCAGTTGTACTCATAGCTTTTCAGCCATTCTATGTTCTTTGGGTAATTTTCAAAAGAAGCCAAGAATCCAGATAGTAGAAAGCTGCCCACTTCTAAAGGCTTTTAGGTAAAACCAGTTGATGGGTAATGTATATAGTCAGACTCAAGAAAGAACATCCAGGGCTCTCTTTCTGATCAGGCTCCAGGTTGAGCCCCAGAAACAACCTCGTCTCATGGTTCTGCCTATTCCATGCTTCTCCTGCTTCCAACTGTGTGCCTTGATGGAGCTTTACATTGTGACTGGCTACCTCACAGGGAAGAAGAGGTCTATCTGTGTGTATCTTTCAGGATGCTTAAATGGCAGAGGCCAAGCACAGACAGAGGATGGCCACACAGATCGTGCACTACTGCAACAAATGGAAGGGATCTACTCCGGCATCCCTGTGCGGCCCCCAGAGAGCAGTGCACTTGTGCAGGAGTTGTACCAGGAGTGGCTGGAGGGTACTGAGTCCCCCAAAGTCCAAGAGGTGCTGCATACCACATACCAGAGCTCGGAGCCCTGCACAGACAGCTTGGATATTAAGTGGTGACAAGGGCAGGAGGGGACACTCTGAGTGGAGCATGGTGGATGTTTCATGAACAATGGGTCACTCCAGTTTTGGTGGCTCTCTGCAACATACAGTTTCATGTGGTGCTATCTTTGTAGTGTAAGAGGGAACAGAATGTTTTCACATGGAAAAAGCATTTTTCCTGAGTATCCTCTTAGCCCAAGGTTGTGAGAAAGATCCCAAAGAGTGAGACCAGGGACATACCCCTGTCTTTCAGTGTTCTTTTTTTTTTTTTAATCCAAAATGTGTTCATTTTTTTGTTTGTTTGTTTTGAGAATCGCTTTATAGACCAGGCTGGCCTTGAACTCACAGAGATCCACCTGCCTCTGCTTCCTGTGTGCTGGGATTAAAGGCTTCCACCACCACCCAGCTCAAATGTATTCTTAAAGACTCAAGCGCCTGGAGTTGTGATCCATTAGCCTCAGATTATTGCTGCAGAAATGGAGACATGAGAAAGGGCCAGATTGCTGTGAGGTGCATAACTCTGGCTTCTACACAGACCCAGTCAGTCTTCCTGCCCAGTTTGGCTCTTTTACTTGTATGCATTTTTTAAAATAATTTTGAATTCTAGGGCCAGCAAGATGGCTCATTGGTACCAATGGTACACTTGCTTAGCATATATGAGGACTTGATTTGATCAATGTATATTTTAAAAGAAGTAGAGAATTAAGAGTGTAGCCCACTTAGGCTTTAGGGTTCATCTGTTACCTTCATGGGGCAAGAAGATGGAGCTGATTTGGTGAAACAGCTTTATAATGTCCAGCTTCCTCTAAACTCCTCCTCAGAGCCTTTTGGCATAAATAGGACGTCTTTTCATCTGAGGACTGGCTTGCCCCCTCAGCTCCACAAATCCCACTGTCCTGTGGCATCATCCTTTATCCCTCACTATTGCTGGTGTGAGTGTGAGCATGCCTTAGAAATGGGAAACATTGTATCCACACACAGATTTGCTGAACAATGATGAAATCTTAATCATGTGAGGAGATCATGCTTGAAGCAGCCCTGAGGTGGTTTTATAAAGGGCTTGGATTTTGCTCATGGATGTGATTACCTGGACCCCTCAGTGTTGTGAGTTTGATTTATGTTTTATTCCCCCGCTGAGTCTGTCTGGAAGCATCACTGGTATGTTGTAAGCCTTCAGTTCTCGACCCTCGACTCCCTCACAGGGATTGCATATCAGATATTCTGTGCATCAGCTATGTACATTACAGTTCATAACAGTAGCAATATTACAGTTATGAAGTAGCAATGGAAATAATTTTATGGTTGGGGGTCAGGACAACATGAGAAACTGTATTAAAGGGTTGCAACATTAGGAAAGTTGAGAACCACTGTTGTAAATTATAATTTTTTTGCTTTCAGTTTATATGTCTTGGTATCTATCCCCCAGAGTAACAGATTATTGAATAAACAGTGCAACAGGGTCTGAGTGTAGAGTTGAAGGACCCAGATGCTGTTCTGCCTCTCCTGGGACTGTATCCTCCAATCTGTCTCCCTTACCATGCCCCAGCCTGGGTGACAGGTCTGAAGGATGCCTGGCAAGCTCAGAGAACTGAGAGTCAGTGTGGGAGGGGATTAACTTCATGACAGCAGCTGAGGTTAGGTGCTAAGATAGGAGATGTAGGGCCTTCTGTTTTGCTGATGCCAGGTTGTGGCCCTGTGAGCTTTTCAAGACTGTAAGTGCCTTTCTATTCCTCCATCACAATGGAAGCATGAGCAGGGTGGTGGCAGTACGTGACTATAGCCCCAGCTTGGAAGGCAAAGGCAGGTAAACATCTTAAGTTCAAGTTGTGTAAAGAGCAAGTTCCAGGACAGCCAGGGCTACACAGAGAAACCCTGTCTTGAAAACAAAAACAAAACAGTTTAAGCACAGTGTGAGCAAGATCTTGACAGACAAGACCTGGTCAAAGCAGCATGACAACTGTAGTCAGAGTAGACGGTGTCTCCCGATGAGTGCTTGGTTCCAGCAGAAGACAGCACCATCCCAGCTCCCTATCCACCCAGTCTTCAGTCCTCTGTTTTACAGTGCCCATGCGCTAGCTTGGCAGAGGGCCTAAGCTGAATTGGTTTATGCCACTGTGGATATCCATGCTTAGACATGATGAAATTCTGTCACAAAGACAACAAAATCTGATTCCTCTCACAGGTAACTTAGAAATGGTTCTGTCAGGGTAGGGGTCATACATCAGGAGCACACTGTGTGTCTATTGTACCTGGGCACTGGGTTCATTCTCTAAAAACCAAAAAGTAGAAAGTATTGTTTGTTTTTTACTTTTGTTCTTTTGGCTCTTTTGGGGGGCCCGCCACCCAGCTCCCAAACAAATCACACACCAACGCTTCTTTTTAATTATAAATGCCCAGCCAGCCTTAGTTTGGCTTATTGCTTGTCCACTTTTCTTTTGCTCTGGGGTTTTTTCCTTTTCTTCTGTATCTCTCTTTCACTCCTACTCGGTGGCTGGCTGAGTAGCTGGGTGGCTGTCCCTTTCTCTTTCTCCTTTTTCCTTCTCTTCCCAGATTTCTCCTTCCATTTATCCTCTCTACCTTCCAGTCCCGCCGATTTTTCTCTCCTGCCTCACTATTAGCTGTTTAGCTCCTTATTAGACCATCAGATTTTTTAGACAAACAAGTAACATAGCTTCACCGAATTAAACAAATGCAGAATAAACAAAAATAACACATCTTTACATCATTAAACAATTGCTCCACAGCATAAACAAAAGTGTCACACTTTAAAATAATATTCTACAACAAAGTAGGGGAAAAGATTCACTGCATTTGGGATTACTGTAAGATTTGACTCAGTATGTGTCCTACTCACCACTGGCTGACATCTGGGCTTACGGGTGCATTACAAGTGAACCAGCTTCAGAAGTTGGAGTTGCAGCTGGCAGCTAAGCTGTAGGTGCTGGCTTGGGTACAGCACTCATCTGAGGGGCACAGCTGGCTGGAAGGGCAATGCAGGGATGTGACTCTTATTTACTTTGGCTTACCACTTGAAAGGGCGCAGTCCATTATGGTAGAGAAGACGTCTCACATCTCACCTTTCATGAAGAACAGTATTTCCTGTGAACGTGTCTCCTTGTAAATACTGAGTTGAAATGGATGCAAACTGAATGCAGCTTTTAAAAGATTTATTATGATTTTTATTTATGTGTATGTGTGTGTCTGTGTGAGTGAAAGTCAAGTGTGTACAGGTATTCACAGAGGCCAGAAAAGAATGTTGGATGCCCTGGAAGTAGATATACAGGCACTTGTGAGGGGGTACTCAACTTTGGTCCTTTGAAAGAGCAGCAAGAGAGAGAGAGAGAGAGAGAGAGAGAGAGGAGAGAAGAGAGAGGGAGGGAGGAGACTCTGATGCTGAAAATGGAACTTAGGTTTGCCATGTGCTAGGCAAAAATTACCACTGGACTACATCCTACATCTCTAACACACACATACTTTCTGTTTCTTTTTTGAAACAAGGTCTCACTAAGTCATCCAAGCTAGCTTTGAACTCACTCTGTAGCTTGGGCTGGCCTTGAAGTTTCCATTTTGATCATCCTGCTTCTACTTCACAGTGCTAGGATTATAGATGCATACTACTATACCGTTTTTATTCAGTGGGGACCGAATCCAGAGTTTGGGGGTATACTAAGCGGGCTCTCTGATAACTGAGCAATGTCCCAGCTCTGTTTCTCTTTCCTTCCCCCCTTTCTCCTCTCCTCCTTTCCTTTTACCACGACCCCCCCTCCAAAAAAAAAAAAAAAAAAAACCCAGCCTGGTGTTCATGCTGGCCTTGAACTCTGATTCAAGGGATCTACCTATTCAGCCAGCCAAGTAGATGTAACTATAGACTTACATGGTTGCTGGAGAAATGTTAATAGAGAAAGTCTCAGAATCATACCTTTTCAGCTGGCTATGGGGGCATACACATTTGATCACAGCACCTATAAGGTAAAAGTGATTGGATCTCTAAATTGGAAGCCAGCCTAGTCTACATAGTGAGTTTCAGACTAGCCAGAACTAAATGGTGGAGACACTATCTCAAAAACTAAACAACCCCAAGCTCTTTTTTCCTTCAGCCCTTCCTTCCTGCTTCCTTTCGTGTTTTTGAGACAGATATGTACACTATGCCCAGCCACACTCACATCTCCTTCTCCCATCTGCTTTCTCTGTTCTTCTCATTACTTTACCCTTTGTATCCAACTCCCTCTTCTGTTTTGAGATACATTTAGTCAAGCCTTTCTTTAAACTCCTCATTCTCCTGCTTCCATCATCTCCCAAGTGCTGGGATTATAGGTATGAGCCACCATGCTCAGTGACATTCTCTTTCAAAACCAGACAGGAAATTTGGGGGTGGGGGTGGCTGGAGAGATTGCTCAGCAGTTAAGTATGCTTGCAGCTTTTCTGGAGGACCTAATTTTGGTTCCCAGCACCCACATCAGGTGACTTAACCACTTCTAACTATGACTTCAGGGGATCTAATACCTTCTGGCCTCCGGGAGTACTCACATGCACCTGGCACACAACAAATTCTTAAACGTTTAATACCAACACTTGGAGACAGAGGCAGGTGGATCTTCGTGGTTCAAGGCCAGCCTGATCCACACAGCAAGTTTCAGGCCTACCAAAGCTACACAGTAGATTGTCTCAAAACAAAACACCCCCTCCCTCAAAAAACAAAAAAACCGGGTAGTGGTGGTGCATTCCTTTAAACCCAGCACTCAGGAGGCAGAGGCAGATGAATCTCTCAGTTTGAAGCCAACCAGGTCTACAGAGCAAGTTCCAGGACAACCAGAACTACACAAAGAAACACTGTCTTAAAAAATAAATAAGCAAAGGAAGGCAAACTCCTGAATATTTGGAATTTATATTATTCATCCATGAAGTTTATTTTTAAAAAGATCACATATATTTTCCTTGCCTAGCATGTACCAAGCCCATCCTGAGTACCGCATAAAAAGGCAAAAGTGCCTTTTATCTCAGTTTTTGGAAGGTGGGTTTGTAATCAGAAGTTCAAGGTCATCCTCAAAACAGTGTTTTTGGCCAGCCTGGAGTACATGATAAAGGATTGAAAGGAGGAAGCAAACCATCTCCTATAGTGTCTCACTAATTTTGCTTCTCAATTGCTTCACATCATTGGCAAGTCTTTATGATGTCAGTCCATTTTAGCCCCTCCAATAGGTGATATCTGGATTTTTGTTTTACATTTGTTTTTGGAGAAAATATTTCCAACTATTGAAGTGATGATCTTAAACATCTGCCATTTTGTAACTGTGTATTTCTATAAAGCAGTGTTCTTAGCAGTGATAAATAAAAATTTGCTGGTGTATACATTAAATTTCAGTACTTAGGGTGCAGAGAAAGGTGACTGAGTTCCAAGTCAGTTAGGGCTCCATAGTGAGACCCTGTCTTCAACAAACAAAGCATATGGATCAACTCTGAAAGTCATCAAAGATGCTCCATGTCCTTCAGGATCAAAGAGTCAGCAGGGCATAGGGAGGGAGTATATGCAGGTAGATCCTGGGGACTCACTGGTCAGCCAGCCTTGCCAAAACAGTGAGTTCACTCAGAGAAAGACAAGGGAGAAAAGCCATTGAGGAAAACATCCTGATATGAATCCCTGGTGTCCTACATGCCCTACAACGGGAAGCATTGACTCTTATACAAATACATAAACAGAGGAAGCACATGCATCCTCTTAGTATGCAAATTTGTTTTAATCTGTAACAAATGGTAAACATGTACACTGAATAAGTGCTTTAAAATAAATATCTTTATGATTTATTATGTGTTTGATTTGGCCAGATATAGTGGTAGATGCCTTTAATCTTGGGAAGCAGAGGTGGGTGGCTCTCTGAGTTCTAGATGATCCTATCCTACACAGTAAATTCCAGGCCAGTCTTATAGCATAAGACTCTGTCTTTCCCTCCCCATGAACAGCAAAACTAAGCACAAAAGCCAAACAAGGCAACATATCTGTTTGAATGTATGTATGTCTTATATTACCTGTAATAGCTAGGGTTGTGTAAAAAGTTATTGAACAAAAAATAGTAAGGAGTGGAAAGAGATTTAGCACTGTTATAGATAGATGTCTGAAGCACACTGCAGAGCCTCAAAAGGACCCTGGGCTCAAATGTGTAAAACAGGAGCTCAGTGTCAACAGTGATAGCAAAACATTTCTTGTTCTTAATAATGCATTTTCCTTGACTGTATTTTGTCTCTTGACAAAACACTAGTGATTACCTAGTTATCATTTTCATGGTTATCTATACATCATCTACAATTCCTCAAATGAATATTTAATGAAATGTCTTTCTTCTGTATTTATAGTATAAAGCAGTTTGAACTTTTAGGAATTTATACTGTAATTACAGACATATATATATATATACACATATATATGTCAAATAAGATATGTAAAGGTTATAGAAGCACATTGGTTTCCATTACATTTATTGTCAATTGTAAACTGATGCCTCTCAGTCTGGGGCCATTATTAAGAAGCTCTTGCCCAAAAATGTTCTTTTTATCTTGTGCAGATTACGTCCAGCCTGCTATACTTTGCACTATACTATCCCTGAACTCCTTTTCTGCCTCAGTGAAAGAACACTGCATCTAGGGGCCACCATATTGGTGTGACGTTCTTCATGACCACGTGCCTCCCTTAGCAGAGCCAAAGCAGGTGCACCCACTGCCCTTCAGTCCCCAAAAAGACATTGGGGCCTAAGCTTCTTCACCTCTATTGGCACTGGCTTTCTTGAGCCCCTCACAACCTGCTCGATCTGCATGGCTTTGATGTTCTGATGTCTTTTATAATGGGAGAGATGGGATCACATACATACACACCAATTGGCAAAATGCTTACATTTGCAGTTATTGGTATGAATTACTGAATGCAGAACTAGTATACTGGGGTAGTTTTGAGTTACAGCAGTGCGCTATGGCACACTAGTCAATTCGGCGGGTCTCGAGCAGCGTGTGCGGCTCATCGCAGAGTGGAATGTAAGAGCGGCCACCGGCTCTCGGGGCGCACTGGCGCCCGTCATGACCTTGGACCCCCCACTCACTCCGCGAACGCGCGCGGCCCCACGCCAGGTTTTTATCCGCCCCGGGTTTTCCGCGCTGCCGCGGCCAACTTGCGTCGCGCGACGCCGGCGGACGTGCGGGCGCTCGGCAGCGCGGCTCTCAATTGGTCGGGCTTGGTAGCCCCACTGCGTGCGCAGCGCCCATTGGCTAGCGTGCCCGTCCGTCGTAGGGCCCGGCGCGCGGCCGTGCGAGCTCCCGCCCTCGCAGCTCTCCTCGCCGGCCGGCGGTCTCGGCGACCGTGCTCGGCTCGCGCGGCCCACGACCGCGCCCGGGCCTCGGCCCGCCAGGGCGCCCGCGCGGATCGGCCGGGCCTCGCAGGCGATGGCGGCCGCGGCGGCGCTCTCGGGCGCGGGCGCCCCTCCCGCGGGCGGCGGGGCCGGGGGTGGCGGATCCCCGCCGGGCGGCTGGGCCGTGGCGCGGCTCGAAGGCCGCGAGTTCGAGTACCTCATGAAGAAGCGTTCGGTGACCATCGGGCGCAACTCGTCGCAGGGCTCGGTAGATGTGAGCATGGGCCATTCGAGCTTCATCTCGCGGCGCCACCTGGAGATCTTCACGCCCCCGGGCGGCAGCCATAGCGCGGCCGCCCCGGAACCCGCGCAGCCCCGGCCGGACGCGGGCGGCGACTTCTACCTGCGCTGTCTCGGCAAGAACGGCGTGTTCGTGGACGGGGTGTTCCAGCGGCGCGGGGCGCCGCCGCTGCAGCTGCCGCGCGTGTGAGTGGCGGGCGGGGGCTGCGGCCTGGACCTGACGACCCACACTAGCCACCCTTAGGGAGGGAGGGACCCGTGTGCAGGCAGGACTCAGACCCTGACCCAGACCTTTGGTCGCTGTCAGGGAGGGATCCTGACCGCTATCCAGGAGCAAGGCTCTAGCCTCACCACCAGGACCCATTCACTATCCATAACCAAGACCTACAGCTAGAATCAAGACTTAGCTAAGGACCCACCCTAACCCACTACCACATCCGCAAACTCCACCAGGGATATTTAACCTGCTGGCCCACCCATGCCTGCTCTCATATTGTCACATCCCATGCACTAGTATCCTAGCCCACAACCCTTTGTCCAGTCAAACATGGGACTTCAGGACACAGACTGTCATTTCTGTCATCAACCTTCAGCTCTCCTACCATCCTCACCTGTGTTGATGCATGGAAGTTTTATGGGCTTTCTGTGCCTTCTGGGAGTTTGCATAAGTTGTTCATAACCATCAGGGAAGTCGCACCCAGGGGAGATGTGTGTGGTAGAAAAACTGGCCTGAACTAACGTACTCATGTTAAATGAAGAATAGGTTTCTGTTACTTTTTGTTGTTGTTCACATTATTAGTGACAAGTAATTTTGAAGGTAGTGTCTAAGCCTAACAGTACTCTTTCCCAGTGTTTTTGTAGCCTTAAAATGGAAAACTCCAAATATGAAGGATTTAAAAACTGTCCAGAACCTTAGGAATCTGGGAAAACTGGATATTTTCAACACAATATTTTACTAAAAAGCATCTCTAGCTAGTTGTGTCTACACCTTGTAATCCCAGCACTCTAGAGGCCTTGGCAGTAGATAGAAATTTGAGTTGCAGGCTCAGTTGGACTGTGTAATAAACTCTAAATCAGTTTGGATTGCATGGCAAGACACTGTCTCATAAAACAGAACAAAAAGTGTTTGGTGTTTAAGGAATTGCTACAAGGTCACAGAGTGGCAAGTGAGCCTCTTAGGGTGGCTGTCAATTGTGGTACAAAACAATTTCATTGACTTCTGTGTTTGGATAAAGTTATCATTTACTGTGCTCAGAAAAACAACTTTGCTCTCCAGGAAATGCTAATTATTCCCCAGGGGATCTTTTCTGGATCATTGCTAGTGTAGCTTTTGCCACAGACTGAAGTTTTTAATTGCTTTGAGTTTTTGGAAATACTAATAAGAGCTGTGCTTTTAACTTAGGTTGATAATGTGTGTGTATTGTATTTCATAGCCTTAGAAGGGTGTTCTAGCATGTGCTTCACTACAAGTTCACTTAAAAATATTAACAACCTCTGATTAAGAGCACATGTTGCTCTTGTGGAGGACCTAGCTTCAATTCTAACATCCATAAGAGAGCCAACCATTTGTAATTCTAGGCATCAGATGCCCTCTTCTGAAGACTGTGCTCAGACATGCACATAGAGCACAGGCATACACATGCAGGCAAATACTCATACATACACATAAAATAGAATAAATTTAAATTACATTTGTTGCCGGGTATAGTGGTACATACCTTTAATCTCAGTACTCAGGGGGCAGAGGCAAGTAGATCTCTATTGAGTTCAGGGCCAGCCTGGTCTACATAGAGAGCTCTAGGACAGCCAGGGCTAATGTAGAGAGACCCTGTCTTAAAATAAATAGGTAAATAAAAGTGATAAATAAAATTACATTTGTCTATGTGTGTGCCTTGCTTACATCTGCCACAACACACACATGGAGGCCAGAGGACAACAGTTTCTTCAGTCTCTCTAGTTTCTCTTTTAACTGTGTGGGTCCTGGGTGTCAGACTCAGATCATCAGGTGTGGCAGCATGGGCTCTTATTAGTGAACCATCTTGCTGGCCTCCAAGTCCTTTTTTTTATTGTTATTATTTCCTAAATTTCAAATTAAATTAAAAAATTAGATAAAAAACCTTATGAGTATGTGTCTGTGTGTTGATATGTACATGTGAGGGTAGGTGTCCTCAGGTATCAGAGGCTCGCCCTGTAGCTGAAGTTAAAGATGGTTATGAACCATCTGACATGGGTGCTAGGCAGCTCTTCTGGTCTTCTGAAGAATCAGCACATGTTCTTAGCTGACGAACTCTCTCTCCAGCCCCAAATATTTTTTAAATCTTTCTTTTAGATTTTATTTTTATTTTATGTTTATAGCTATTTTGCCTGCAAGTATACATTTATGTACCACATGTGTCCTGGTACCTTCCACAGACCAGTAGGGGGTTTTGGGTTCCCTGGAGCTGGAGTTACATAGTTGTGAGCTGCCACCATGTGTGTCCTGGGAATTGAACCTGGATCCTTTGGAAGAATAGCCAGTCTGATTATGGAAACCAAGGTGACCTTGAACTGGAGATCTTCCTGCCTCCATCTAGGAACTGGGATTATACTGTGTACCCCTACACTTGGTGTAAATACTTGTTTATTTTGTTTTCAGATGTTCTTCCTCCATAGGCTAAGCAGACTTGGAATTCAGTATGGTGTTAGGCTGGCCTTGAACTCTTAGTGAGTCTCTCACCCCTGCCTCCTTCCCTCCAAGACAGGGTTTCTCTGTATAGCCCTGGCTGTCCTGGAACTCTGTAGACCACCTCTCAACACTTGGGAGGAAGAGGAAGGAGGATCTCTCCGGGTTCCAGGTTAGCCAGGGGTACAAGTGCCATTCTGCCTAAGAAAAAATCCAGAGTTAATTTAGAAGTATTATGAAGTGCAATAGTTTAGATTTAAAGTGTAATTGACTCATTGAAATAGTATATTCTGTGTGTATTTGGCATATATATTTGGATAGAACTATCCTGGCTTTGGTGATTATCTTTAATAACTCTGGTTGGAGTAGTACAGGTGTTTCTGCAGTGAATGGTGCATCCTGTGCCCACTGTAGGTAGGTTCTTAGGACTCAGTATACATGACAACAACATGGGCATGTGTTTTTCCAGAAACAAAAATCCACATGATTCTGAAGATCCTTGTTTCTCAACCAAGTATGCAAGGCCACATATAAGGGAAATGTAACATTTTAATTTTGAGACCCTGGGACTCATTAGAAACTTTGGATTAGGATCTGTGGGTAAGGGAGGTAGCCTCTAGGCTTTGAGTGAGCCATAACCTGGCACTGGGGTAGATGGAATCCAAGTTGGGAGTAACCTAAATGGGGTGTGGGGGGGTAGGGGAGTGTGCAGCAGCCCAAGTGTAGATTTGTCTGGACTTGGTGGCACAGTGCTTTTACTTTAGTGAAAATGCACCCTCCCCTCCCCCTCAATTATCGGCTCAGACATGTGACTGTTTGGTCCCTAGTGGACTGTTTAGGTAGGTTTAGGAAGTGTGCCCTGCAGATTCTCAAATAAAAGGTTTCTCCTAGTTTTCTTTTTCTATTTCAAGCTCGTGGTTCAAGATCTGATTTCTTAGTCTTCTGCTCCTGTTGCTGTTACTGCTGCCTGGTGCTGTGCCTTCTACTATAATGGATTTTATCTCTACATAAGAATAGAGATAAAAATAAACTTTTTCTTCCCTAAGTTGCCTTGGTTATGATATTTCATCATAGGGACAGAAAAGTACTAATATCGTCAGTGAAGAAGGTCCTCTTAGAGGACAGGATCCCTTGCTGTCCAGTGCCTAAGACTATAATTTTAAGAAATCTATGGGTGGTCATGTGGTGGTGCATGTCTTTAATCTGAACACTTAGAAACAGAGGCAGATGGATCTCTGAGTTCAAGGTCAATGAGTTCTAGGATAGCCAGGGTTACACAGAGAAATGCTGTCTCAAAAAAGAAAGAAAAGAAATCAGTGGAACCTGAAAGTCTGGGCTTGTTCCTGTTGTCATAAAACGTCAAAATAAGCAACTTCTTGTTGTTTGCTTAAGCAACTTTTAAAATTATTTTCTTCTTTAAAATATATGTAAATATATGGTTTCAGGTCCTTCAGAGCTGGGGCTACAAGTGGTTGTGAGCTGATGGTGCTGAGAACAAAATGTGGATCTTCTTCAAGAGCAGTGAATTCTCTTAACCACCCCAATCCCTAAATAAGCAACTTCTCTATTTTTTTGAGACAGGGTCTTTCTACATTTTCCTGGAATTTGCTATGTAGGCCAGACTGGCCTGCAACTCACAGATCTGCCTGCCTCTGCCATTCGGGTGCTGAAATTAAAGATGAGGGCGACCACTGCCCAGCTTGGCTCAACTTTTTTTTTTTTTTAGGTGTATTTACTTATTTTATGATGAGTTTACTTATCTGTATGTACACTTTTATGCCAGAAAAGGGCATCAGATCCCACTATAGATGGTTGTGAGCCACAATGTGGTTGCTGAGAATTGAATTCAGGACCTCTGGAAGAGCAGTCAGTACTCTTAACTGCTGAGCCATCTCTCCAACCCCCAAAACCCACCCCTCCCCCAGATTTATTTATATACTGGCCCAGTTTTTAGAAGAAAACATTTTCTGGGCAGTAGTGGCACACACCTTTAATCCCAGCATTGGATTTGGGGGGGGGGTGTGGTGACCATGCAGAGGCAGGCAGATCTGTTGTGAGTTCGAGGCCAGCCTGGTCTACAGAGTGAGTTCCAGGATAGCCAGGGCTACACAGAGAAACCAAAAAAAGAAAATATTCATCTTCCTTGTCTCTGTCCTGTCCTGAGCACAGTCAGAACAATTTGTGGCAGTTCCTCCTGCCATGTGGATTCTCGGGATAGAACTCAGATAAATAGGCTCCATGGCAATTTCCTTTTCCTGTTGAGGCATCAATTTTTAACTTTGAGACAGGGTCTCTTTATCTAGCCCTGGCTGCTGATTCTCTTGGAACTCACTTGGGGGACCAGGCTGACCTCAAACTCACAGAGATCTGCCTTGAATGAAAGTCTGGGCCACCATACCCAGCCCATTTTAAACATGTTTTGAGAAGTAAACCTGTGTCTTGTTACTTAGGATAGTCATTTGCATACTTTCTGGCTGACAGCAAGGACAGTAGTCACATTTCAGCTTGCCATGCAACCTTTCTGGGTTCTAGTTTTCTCCTTCATGATGGAGATAAGTGTCTACATCACAGCACAGTTGCATCATGACACCTGAGGTCACATTTGTTTTGTCCATAATAATCCTTAACATGGTGCTTGGAACTTGGTCCCGAGGGGCCATGAGGCTCTAGCACAGAGCTGAGCACTGTTGTCTCGCAGACCTTCTGCTCTGTCTACCCGTCTTTCATGTTGGCAGCACGAGGATCCAGTGAGAAGGAAGTGGAGGACTGGTTTATGTGGTATCAGTTTTGAGACCTGGTTTGGTCATAGCCTTATACCTTTGTTACTGTTTTTGTCTTTTCTTTTTAAATCTTAACATACATGTATATATACCACATGATTGCTTCATGCCCACAGAGGCTAGAAGGGGCATTGGATTCCCTGGGACTAGAATTAGAGAAGTTTGTGAACTGCC
Source organism: Sigmodon hispidus (assembly GCA_004025045.1). Lineage (NCBI taxonomy): Eukaryota > Metazoa > Chordata > Mammalia > Rodentia > Cricetidae > Sigmodon > Sigmodon hispidus. The sequence continues at coordinate 20,548 of PVIH01012732.1, read as the reverse complement.
CTGTGGAATTAAGTCTTGGTCCTTTGTAAGAGCACCCAGTGCTCTTAATTGCTGATTCATTCCCCTAGCCCCTGCCTGTCATCTGTCTTTCTTTTGTAGCCCTGGCTGTCCTGGAACTAGCTCTGCAGACCAGCTGGCCCCAGGGATCCTCCTCCTCTGCCTTTCCATTGCTGAGTCTAAAGGTGTTGCAACCACTGCCTGGCCCTGATTTTCTTTTTTAAGCTTTTAATTTTGATTTATTTTTACATTGCACTGTTTTATTCTTAGAGAGAAAACAGCAGTTTCTGCTTGTCTTGTTTGTTGACTGGTTTGGTTTGGTTTGATTTTTGAGCTACAGGTCTGTGTAGTTCAGGTTGACTTTGAATTTGTGGTGATCCTTATGCATCTACCTCTTGAATGCTGGGACTATAGGCGTGTGCCATCCTGCCTGGCTCTGATTGCCCTCATAGAGGGTGGGAATAGTTGTTAAGAGTTTGACCACTGCTTGCTAGAGTCTGGGTCTCCTGAGACAAGGGCAGGAAGTAGATGTGGGACTCCTGGTGAAGGAATCCTGTTGCAGGACTCCCAGCCTGATGCAGACAATCTTCCAGGATGACCCCTGGCCAAGAGGCCCAGCACTGCTCTCCAGGGTAAATGGGAATATCTTAATGCTGCCATTGGTTTGCTGGAGGTGCCAAGTGCAAAGGAGGTGGGAGATGGCAGAACTGTCCGTCACAGAGCAGTCATTGTCCTTGGATCTGTACCCTTTGGATCCAAAAATCAGGGTTTTCTTCTTTGTCTCTACTGGCTTGGAGGCTTTCTCAGTTCTGGTTTCCTTTCCCTTCATTTAGTACCTGGGTGTTTCTTCAGTTTCCAGTATGAGGTGCTGCCACCTTGTGTTTCACAGTAGGTGGAGAATCAGCACCTGGTCTTTCCTTATGGGATCTCATCAGCCTGGAGCATGGAAGATTAATGTTGGGATTGTCCCTCTTGGTTTCTGTCAGACTCCAAATTGCCTTTCATTTGTATTTTTAAAATTTATATTTATACATGAGACCTAGGACATAACTTTTTCTGGGAGAAGTAGGTTTTTGAAGCTGAGCTCTATAAGCTTTGAAAGTCGTCTGCTGCTTTCCAGGTGGCACAGCAGCTTAGGGTACCCTGGGAGTAGCTGGTGACACTGTTCTCAAGAACAGTCTATCAGTAGCCTCTCGCCTTGTGTTGCCAAGTTTAGAGAGGCAAGGGGTCTTTCTTGCTGTCCTCAGCACTTTGTGGTCTGTTGTCATTATCATGAGTTCAAATTCCTTTTCTTATATAGCCTTTCCCCCTGCTAGTCTTCCAGAGTCTGTGCCAAATCCCCAAAAGACTTGCAGTCCCTGGAAATGACTCATAGCTGCCTGGTGTCAGTCCATGTTTGTGCCATTAATTGCTGGTTTAACATGTTCAGGTGCTGATATAAGAGGATGTGATTCTAGCTGGATATGGCTCCCTCATTTGCTCTCCTCCCCATGTTCTAGAAGGTTCCTCTGGATCCCCAGTTGCAGAAGCATAGGACAGCTTTGTCCACTATTGGAAATACTCCAGGAGAGGATGCTGTAGTAAGTAATAAATTTCTCCATTGTGAAAATGCAACTATTTTTGTTTTGTGGAGAGGTGTTTTGTTTTTAAACAAGAAAGAGAAAGGTTTCTAAACAAGTTAATTTTTAAGGAAAACAGCTAGTATTTTGGATAATATTCTTACTTGTACATTTTCGTCTAGCTCTTCTTATTTTTATTTATTTATTTATTTGAGACAGGTTTTCTCTGTATAGCCCTGGCTGTCCTGGAACTTATTCTGTAGACCAAAGAGATCTGCTTGCCTCTTCCTTCAGAGTGCTGAGTGTGCGCATTTGTGTATGTGTGGGAACATGTGGGTACATAAGAGTGTAGCTTAGGGAATTGGTTCTCTCCATCATGTATGTGGGTTCTAGGATCACTCTGATACATTAAGGCAAATGCCTGAATTTACTGAGACATCTTGTTGGCCCTTGGCAGATTAAAAAAAGAAATGTGTATGATTTGTAGGGAGCTGTGTGTGTCATGGTACATGTGTAGAGGTCAGAATAACCTCAGGTGTCTGTCCTTCCCTTTTACCTTGAGACTGGGTTTCTTGTTTTGCTGCTATCTAAGCGAGGTTTGTTGAAGATTCTTCAATCTGCCCCTCAAATTGAGATTGTCTTACAGACCATAATCTGGTGTTAAATGTGTTCTGGACATCTGCACTCAGGGAGCTTTACCCACTGAGGCACCTCCCCGGTGCTAGTACTTCATTTTCTGGAACTGATAATATGGATACCTTTCTACTGCAGACTAGAAAACCAATGTTTCCTTTGTGTGTCTATGTGTGTACATGTACATGGAGGCTGGACGTCAACCTTGGGTTGTTGCTCAGGTGCGTGACCATGTTTTTAGGCAGGGTCTCTCACCGGTACTCTCTTTGCCTCCCTAGTACTGGAATTAAAAATGCTTGCCACTACATCTGACTTTTTACATGGATACTGGGGAGTCAAACTCAGGTCCTTGTGCTTGGGCAGCGGATTCTTTACTGAGCTAACTTCGCAGGCTCAATTTTTTTTTTCTTGCAACTCTGATTTTTGGAAATCAGATGTACTGGAAAGTTTTATGTCAACTTGACAAAGCTAAAATCATCTGAGAGAAGGGAGTCTCAGTTGCAAAAATACCTTGTTAAGCCACAAGCTAAAATCATCTGAGAGAAGGGAGTCTCAATTGCAAAAATACCTCGTTAAGCTTATGCTATAGACAAATGTGTTGGGCATGTTTTTAGTGATTGGAAGGGGAGGGCCCAGTCCGTTGTGGAGAAGGCTGCCCTTGGGGTCTATAAGAGAGCAGGATGAGCAGGCCATGAGGAGCAAGGCCGTAAGCAGCATCCTCCATGGCCTCCTGCAGATTTCTGCTCCGCTTTAGTTCCTATCCTGACTCCCTTTGATGATGACTGTAATGTGGAAGCATAGGCCAAATAAACTCTTTTCTTCCCATCATCACAGCAGTAGTGACCCTAACTAAGACTCCATAAAATCTTCCCTAATTATAGCACACAATCATACTATCCAGTATTCATTCATTCTCTTTTTCTTTCTCTCCCTCTTCTCCCCCCACCTCCCTCTGCCTGCCCTTCCCTCTTCCCCTCTTTTGAAATAGGGGATGTATTATTCTATATTCCTGGTTGGCCTTTATCTCCGTCTATAGACCAAGTTAAGGTAGCCTCAGACTCAGGTCTTTAGGCCCTCTGCCTTCTCAGTGTTGGGATTAAAGGCATGTACCACAATGCCTGGCCTTCAGTATTCTTTAAATTTAATGAGTTTTGTCTCATAGACTAGATTTCCTGAGACTTGTTTGGTACTGATTGGGCAAAATAAAAAGTGAACATGTATTGAAGTCACTGATCTATGTTCAGATCATAGATATTTCTTACAAGTTACAAGCATTAAATTCTTACAAGTTACAAGCATTAAATTAGCAAAAGATTCTTCTTACCCAAAAGAGTATAAAAGAAATGAATGCCAGGCTGGAGAGATGGCTCAGTGGTTAAGAGCATTTACTGTTCTTCTGGAGGACCTGAGTTCGATTGCCAAGCATCCACATGGCAGCTAACGACTGTCTGTAATTCCAAGATCTGACACCCTTACACAGTTATACATGCAGGCAAAACACCAATTCACATAAAATAAAAATAAATATTTTTTTTTTAAAAAAAGAAATGAATACAAAAAAACCCAGCTCAGGACTCTTTGAATGTATAAATTACCCCAAGCTATTGTTTTTGTTTGTTTTTTTTTTTTTTAAAGACTTTATTTATTTATTTATTTATTTATTTGCCTTGGTGTTTGCCTGGAACTGGAACTACAGACAGTTGTTAGCTGCCATGTGGGTGCCAGGTCCTCTGGAAGAGCAGACGGTGCTCTTAACTGCTGAGCCATCTCTCCAGCCCCCAAACCCCAAGCTATTGTTATTCCGTCTGACCTAGCAGAGAATCACAATTTACCCACTTTAACTAGCCAGCAAGAAAGAATGGTATAGAATTTACTTCTAAACTGACTTTCATAATCATCCTTATTGTATTTTCAGAATGACTTCATGCACATAGTCACAATAACTGTAGACACATTTTGAGGGGCACACTCACTTTACTCTGAACTCCCTTGAGACCTTAGTTCTTTTTCAAGCTGGGTATGTCTGTAACTTACCCCAGAGACATCTCAATTTTGTCCCCACAACAGTATCCTACTTCTGCCTGTAACAGAAGCTGCTCTGGTCTTTTTTAGGTCCTCTAACTTCATGATAGAGGGAAGAAGCTCTTGGTTCTAGAGCTGAAAATTGAGTCCTGAAGATCCTTTGTTAATGATCCTAAGCAGACTGGATAAGTGCCTGCTGAATCTTTGGGGAGATTTTCTTTGTAGAAAATCTGAGAAGACTCTAGAGTCAAGGTTGAATTAAATGTTTGTAGTGGTTATGTTGAAGCCTCAAAAGGTAGTTCCATAGTAGCTTGAAAAAGATTATTGTAGTTTTGAAAGAACCTAAAATCCCAAACTCCACAAGTTACTGGGTTTTCGTGTTGGTGTTACTAGAACTCTGATCTATTTCAAAGTTGAAAAGAGCATGCCTTTTCCAGCCCTGAATAAGGAGGCTGGGAGTGTCCAGGCCTGTGTGCTAGCTACTACTAGCCAGCTTCTCAGAGTATAACAACCTGCTGTGTTCTGATTGGCACAGAAGCTCTGTCCCAAAGTGGTGATAGCTATATTTCTTCCACTAAAAATTTGTACTTCTGTCCAGTGGACTTTAGTTTGATGTAATTTTCTGGACACATTTATGGTTAATGAGGGTTGGGTCAACACACTGCTTTTTCAATCTCTGGAACTTATTCAGTAGAGAGAACCAACTCCCATGGATTGTCCTGACACACAAGCACACATACACATACACCTAGCAGAGAATCACAATTTACCCACGTTAACTAGCCAGCAAGAAAGAATGGTATAGAATTTACTTCTAAACTGACTTTCATAATCATCCTTATTGTATTTTCAGAATGACTTCATGCACATAGTCACAATAACTGTAGACACATTTTGAGGGGCACACTCACTTTACTCTGAACTCCCTTGAGACCTTAGTTCTTTTGTTATCTCCCTTTGTCATCTCTTTCTCTGCTTTTCCACTTTCCAGAATTCTCCTAGTCTGGTTGCCCTGCCTGTACTTTCTGTCTAGCTACTTGACCAGTCAGCGTTTTATTAAATCAGTATTTACAATGACAAATACTACAGTGTACAAAAGCATAATCCCGCAACACTCACCTCTTGGTTCTGTCTTAAACAGAATATAAACAGGTTTGTAGAGACTATTAGAAGAGTTGTAAAAATGCTATGTTTTGCTATTTCCAAACTGTTAGGGGGCTCATTTTTATGAGTTTGGTGCAGAATTATGTGACTTAAAGGATAACTGCATTCTGACTTTTTAAAAATGATTTTTATTTTATGTGCATTGGTGTTTTGCCTGATGTATCTTTGTGAAGGTGTTGGATCTCCTTGAGTTGGAGTTACAGACCGTGGTGAGCTGCTATGAGTGCTGGGTATTGAACCCAGGTCCTCTGGAAGAACAGCCAGCCCTCTTCCTGCTAAGCCATCTCCAGTTTCTGTCCTGGCGTTTTAATGAGTCTGTGGTCTACTGTGCCCACTTTCCTACTGGAGCATGTCCTAAATAGCCACTTAGGTCCTGAGTAGTGTTCTGTAGAACTGGTTGACTCCTCTAGGTTCTTAGGTTCTCCTCTTCCTGGAGTTGTAACCTCCCTTAAGTCAAGGCACTTAATGGGACTCAGGTGTTTGCTAGTGCATTGTTCAATGTAGGCTTAAAAGAGAGGTTTGTGTGGGTCAGAAGACAAGCGTGTGTGGGTGTATGTGTGTCAGGACAATCCATGGGAGTTGATTCTCTCTACTGAATGAGTTCCAGAGATTGAACTCAGGTTGGCAGGCTTGTGCCTTTACCTCCTGAGCCATCTCACTCACCCTAAATGTAGGCTTTTTGTCTTGTTTCATTTTTGTCTTTGTTTGGAGACAAGAGTTTCTCTGTGTAGCTCTGGCTGTCCTGGAACTCACTCTTTAGACCAGGCTGGCCTTGAACTCAGAGATCAGCCTGCTTCTGCCTCCTGACTGCTGGGATTAAAGGTGTGCACCACCAGCCCATCAATGTAGGCTTTTAAAACTTGACTGTTGGGGTATGAAGAGATGGCTCAGCAGTTTAGAACACTGGCTGCTTTTACAGAGGACTTGGATTTTGTTCCTAGCACCCCAACACACATTGTACATACACACAGACAAAAAATAAAAATAAATTTTAGGGCCAGATGTGATGGTGTACATTTTTAATCTCAGAATTTGGGAGATAGAGGCAGTGAGTTGAAGGCCAGCCTGGTCTATAAGTTACAGGCCAGACAGTAAGACCCTGTTTCAAACAAACAAACAAATCTTCAAACAGAGCAATAACAAAACTTGGGAGGTGGCTAGAGAAGTGGCTGAGCAGCAATGAACACTTGCTGCCCTTGCAGGGGGGGACCCAGTTTCTGATCCAGCACCCACAACCATCTGTAATTCCAGTTCTGAGGGATTCATTGCTTTCTACTGGCCTCGGAGTACCAGGTATGCACATGCTACACAAACTTACATATAAGCAAAAGAACCTTACATATAAGATAAAAGTAAATCCTCAAACAGAACAAAACCAGAATCCCTTGGGGTTTGATGAATGCTGCAGAACAAGACAGGAATGGTAAAGGCAAATCACCCTTGATTCTATAATTAACCTCTACTTTTGGGGACTCAAACCCATGGCCTTTTACATGTTGTATAAGTGTTCTACTTTGATCTACACCCTCATTCAAAACTGCCCCTTCCCCCCTTTAGACAATATCTCATGTAGACCACGCTAGCCTCAAACTGGAGATTTGCCAGCCTGTGCCTCTTTTGTGTTGGGATGATAATATGAGTTGCCATGCCCCTCACCTGTTTCTGTTTGGTTGATCATGGACTATGGCTTTTGTTTTTGTACTATATATTTTAAAGCTAAATATGGCTGATACATGGAGAGGCAATCTGTAGAAGCCTGGGTATATACATATGTGGTTTCTTTACGTAAAAATGTGTATCAGTGTATACAACTCATGGTGATGATTGAAAACCATTATTAGTTTGTTAGAGGAACAAGGCAGACTTTCCCTGTGTTCCTGCCAGTATTGCTTGTTTTTGCTTTTCCCACAGATCATGTGTGTCTCTGGCTCTCTTCTGACCTAGATTCCTGTCTTCTTGTCTTGGGAGTAGGGTGTGGTGGTCTTTGTTTATTTGCCTTTTCATTCTGATGATTGTCCTTTTAGAATGGTGGAGAGAGACACTCCAGAGAGTGTCCAAACCTGGCCTTTCCCAGTTTTCTGTACTATCCTGACTGCACCACTCTGAGTCCAGTGACTTAGTAGCTCAGCAGCTCTCAGCCCTTTCCTTCCATTTCTTACAGAATAACATCAAACTAGTTGAAATTACCTTCTCATAGGTTAAAAAAAAAAAATGTTTTTTTTTGAAACAGCTGAAACACTAACCAACTCTCCAGCCCCCAAATTTTATTTTGTTTGTTTGTTTTCTGAGACAGGAACTCCCTGTTTAGCCTTAGCTAGCCTTGAACCTCAGCTTTCCAAGTACTGGGACTACAGGCATGAGTCACCATGCTTGGCTAAGGTAATTGTGCTAAAGTTTTTGTGTAGTAAGGCCAGCATCTGGCCCTCAGAAATTTTTTTTTTTCCTGTTATTCTGATCTTGTTTGTGTGGGTATGCACATTAGAGAATTAACAGAGGGTCTAGCACCAAGCCATATACATCTTGTTTGCCCGCTTTAGTGAGTCACTTTTTCCTGTTTATTTATGTACCTACCTTAGGATTTTTGTTGTAGTTTTTGAAGACTGGTAGCCTTGAAAGTCATGTTCTCTTTGTAGTTTGCTGGGGGTGTTGTTGGTTGTTGAACCATGTGAGCCTTTATTTAGTAAAAGATATTTGTTTTTTAGCTGATACAGCCTGTGTCTGGAGAGATTTTCTGAAAGCCAGTTTTCCCAGTCTTGGAATTGGGTTTGACTAGGCCCACCTGCATCTCTGGTTAGTTTTTCAGCTTGCCTGGGGAGCAGCCCAAGTTGCTTATTTATATTCTAGTGTATACTGATAACTTCAAAATGTCTTGATTCCCAGAGAGGGTCTCAAAGCCTATGCCTCAGGCAGTGTTTTTTGTTTTTGGACTAAATGAATTTGTCTAAAGCAATGAGGGTTGTTGGTTTTGCTTGAAGGCTTTTATTTGTTTGTTTGGATTTTTGTTGTTGTTGTTGTTGTTTTCTAACTTGAGTTCTGAGGATTGGAGCAGATGTACTAAACAGATTGATAAGTTGCTTGGAGAGATGATGGTTGAAGATAGTTCTTCACCACGCTCCAGGTCAGACACTGAATGAAGACTCTCAGCTGACCTGTGATTAGAATTATAGGCTACTTTTTGGAATTGTGTGAAGAAAATTATTTCTAAGAGGTTCAGGTACCTGCTAAATTGGCAAGATGCTGAGACTCAATCTTAACTCTCACTGTTTCATGCTCTGGAGATGGCCACTGCGCCACGACCTAGACAGACTTTGTACCACTGTTACACTCCCAGCCCCACCCAGCTGATAGTCTTTTAAATGTTCAAATTGTAAATATTATGTGATAATACTTGTCACAAAGAACTTTAAAAAAATTCCCAAAATAGATGGGGATGGTAGAGGTGCTATTCTGTGAAAGGTTTCTGTAAGCAAAAGCACAGGGAAAACACTGACCTAGGTCACTCCCTGATGAGTGCTGGAGAGATAGCTCTGTAGTTAAGAGCAACCACATGGTGGCTCACAGCCATCTGTAATGAGATCTGATGTCCTCTTCTGGCATAAAGGTGTACATGCAGTTAAGAACACACATGTACATAAAATAAATAAATAAATCTCTTGAAAAATAACAAAAGAAAAGTTTATTTGGGGAAGCAAATTGCTGGGTTATTCCAGTGGGTAGACTATAGTAACTTGTGGGAAAAGTCTTGCCAATTTTATGGGGACAATTATGTATGTGGGGGTGCTTGAGCCAGAAAACCTGGAGGCTAATGTGGGAATTTTGATCTGTTGTAGGCTTGTTTGGGTTAATCTGGAACAAATGGGGGCGGGGGCAGATAAGGGAAGTAATAGCTTGCCTGACAAATAGGAACTCACTTCATGAGATTGCTGAGGGTGTTGAATTTATGTTTTTGTTTACCTGATAGCAGTCCTGTTTACCATGTAAGAATTCAGCCTCAGTTTAGCCCAGACTGTCATATAGGACATTTTCAGTGGTGCTGCCATTTCTGGGACATGCTTTGGACTGGTTTGGAATTTGGTTTTAAATAGTGGAGGCCCTAACTGAAGATAAAATACTGTATCCTGACTGTGTCTCCGTTCGTTATTTGTTTGGGTTTTTGAGACAGGGTCTCTATTGCAGCCTATGTAGGCTGACTTCAGGTGGAAAGCAGTCCTCTTCAGCCTTCTAGAGTGCTGGGATTACAGGTGCACAGCACCACACCCAGTATTTACTTTTAAATATTCCTTGTGACTTGCTATGCCTGAATTTCTGTCTGTTGGACATGATGTGAATTATGTTGTGTACAACAGACTCCTCTCTCCTCCAGGATTTAATTTTTACCATCCATATGGTGACTAACAACCAGGAGCTTCTAGGTTCCAGGAAATTTGATACCCTATTCTGGCCCTGTGTGAACATAGTGCAGGGAAGCAAAATATTCACACATATAAAGTAGAAATTAAAATAAATATTAAAAAATAAATTGTTTAGAGTTCTCATTCATAACCTAGGTAGATTTTGCTGTTTTAAAAAGAAAAAAAAAGCTGTTTTAGATTTATTTATTTTCTGTGTATAAGTGTTTTGCTTGCATGTATAACTGTGAGCCACATGCATGTTTGGTGACCACAGAGGTCAGAACAAGGCATCAGAACCTGTGGAACTGCTGTTGCCAATGGCTATGAGTCACTGTGTGTGTGTGGGGGGGGTGTGGGTGTGTGGGTGTGTGGCTCAGAGGTTAAGAGTGCTGGTTGCTCTTCCAGAGGTCCTGAGTTCAATTCCCAGCAACCACATGGTGGTTCACAACATCTATAATGAGATCTGGTGACCTCTTCTGGCCTACAGGCATACATGCAGGCAGAATATTGTATACATAATAAATCTTAAAAAAAGAAAAAAAAAGAAATAAACAGGGTTTCTCTGTGTAGCCCTGGCTCTTCTGGAACTCACTCTGTAGACCATGTTGGCCTCAAACTCAGAGATTCACCTGCCTCTGCTTCCCAAGTGATGTGTACCAGGACTGCCTAGTTGGTTCAGGTTTTTTGTTTCCTCTTTAGCCTGTTTATGGACTATGAAGCTAGTATGGTAAGACATTTGCTACTTTTCTAAGCTTGCATTAGTTACTTTTCTGTTGCAATGATAAAATGCCATGATGAAGGCACTTTTTAGACAGAAGGGTTTATTTGAATTTACAGTTCCTGCAGGATGATAGTCCATCATTAGCAGGCTAACAAGCAGAAAAGAGAGGAGGGAAGGAGCTCAAACACTGGAAACTGCAAGGCTTCCCCTCCCCCATTAAAAGATCTGTCCATTATGTATGCAGTATACGGAAGAGAGCACCAGATCATATCATAGATGGTTGTGATCCACCATGTGGTTGCTGAGACTCAAACTCAGGACCTCTGGAAGAACAGTCAGTGCTTCTAACCCCTGAGCCATCTCTCCAGCCTGGTGACATACTTACTCCATCAAGGCTATATCTCCTAAGCCTACCAAACTTTGCCAACAGCTGGGGACCAAGTATTCAGATACCTGAGACCATGGGGGACATCTCATTCATACCACCACCTTGTTTTAAATAATAGTATCAGATGTAGTTCCAACCCTTTGAATCACTCCCATGGAGAGTTTGAAGAAATCATAAGGGAGGAAAATGTATGTGACAGTCCTCATCAGCATTTGTGGATAAATAGAGCAAATGGATTAGATATAATAACCTGAGCAGACTAAAGTTTTCTGCTTGCTGTCTTTGAATTCTGTTTTTTCTATGATAAGAATCAGGACCTGCTTTTAAAAATGTGTGTTTGGTGTCTGGGATTATAAGAAATGAAATCAATTTAGGCCAGCAAGATGAGTCATTGGATAGAGGTGGTTACCACTAAGTTTGAGCATCTGAGTCCTGAGTGCAGTCCTCAAACCTACATAGTAGAAAGAGAGAACCAACTCTCCCTCAAATAAATAAGTAAAAATGTCAAAAAACACAAATTAACCTAACAAAATTCTTAACAAAGAGCTGGCAGATCACTGTGGAGATTAAATTTTTTCTTTGTATGAACTAATAATGTTCATCAGGATCTAAAATTTTTTTTTTTTTTTTTTTTTTTTTTTAAGAACTTTATTTATTTGCCTTGGTGTTTGCCTGGAACTGGAACTACAGACAGTTGTTAGCTGCCATGTGGGTGCTGGGAATTGAACCCGGGTCCTCTGGAAGAGCAGACGTTGCTCTTAACCGCTGAGCCATCTCTCCAGCCCCAGGATCTAAAATTTTAAACAATTTAAGACTGTGTGTCAAGGGTGCAAGCTAGTTAGTGTTAATGTGCTTTTTTTTTTTTTAGTTTTTGTTTGCTTTTTTAAGATTTCTTTATTTGTTATGTATACATACACCAGAATCAGGCACCCAATTTCACTATAGATGGTTGTGAGCCACTATGTGGTAGCTGGGAATTGAACTCAGGACTTCTGGAAGAGCAGCCCCCTGTAGTGTTGAAGTTATTTTGTTGTTAGGTTTGTTTGTTTGTTTGGTTTTTTGAAAGAGGGTTGCTAACTTTGCTACCCAGGTCTGTCAGACAGCAAGAAAATTCTAGTTCCTCATTTTGACTGCGGTGATAATATTGTTTCTTTTGAATGTAAGGTGAATGGAAAATGATTCTTGTCTTGCTGTGAGAGGTGAGGGAGGGATAGCCTTGTTTGCTGTCACAGCCTGTAGCCTTAGCCGGCTTGCCTGCTTCTGCCTTCCAAGTGCAGGGATTAAAGGTTCAAAATGTTGGGGTTTTTTGTTGTTGTTTTGTTTTTGAGCAGTTGCAGGTTTAGTGTGTTAAGGGCAAAGAGATTTCTTTTAATACTCTCTGACTAGACACTAAGGATCATATAAACTATGAGTCAAGATTTTGCATAATCCACTAGGCAGCAGCTGAGTACTTCTGTCAAGTAGTGTGTGAACCTCTGCTCCTGGCAGCCATGTTAAGCTCTGAGACATGATTGCCAATAGAGGGCAGGAGTTACCAGGTTGCTTCTTTGCTTGCCTCTCTGGATAATTTTGGGTCTGCTCTAAGAGTGATCAGAGGTACTGATAAGTATGCTGGGAGCATTTATTGCCTCTCAATAACAGTAAAAATACTAATCAGTGGTCTAAGACAGCACGTTTGTGGACTTATTCCTGTCCGTATAATCATCTAATTTGCCTCTTCAACAAATCAGGATATTTTAGAGAAATTCTGTAAGAAGTGGTACTGTGTTAGATACAGTACTTGTAGGGGTCCTACTGGAAACCTACAGGTCTGGTGAACTTAAGAAAAGTGGACACTGTGTGAGCTATATGTGATTTCACACTCCCAGCACCTTGTGATCCAGACTGTTAGACTTCTGAGGCAAAAACACAAGGATGTTCTCACTAAGTGGGGCAATTGAAAGCTATAATTAACTCTTCTTTAATGCAGATCAGAATAATGGGCTGCCAGGGGATTTGAGGTTAGATTTTTCAGAACCTTTGCTTTGGAATTTGGACAAGTGTGTAAGGTACAAAGGCTGGGAAGGGCAAAAGGAATACAGGGCTAAGAGTGGCAGCTCTTGCGCCTTGCTGCTTCTTTCTTCCAGGGTTTCTCCTGAGTCCTAGTCCTGGAGGCTCATCCTCATCCTTCTACCCATGTCCCTGAATGCACAGCTGCTTACCTGTCCCTTCTTTCTCACTTGAGCATTCTCTAATTCCTGCTGAGTCACTAAGAGAGAGTTAGAATTACAATGCAGAAGTATCTGACCCAGGTAAGCCTTAATGGAAGCTGCTTCTGTGGCTTGTGGAAGTTAGGATGCATATCATCAGTGTCAGTCACCACTGTTACCCCTCCTCTGCTCTGGAACCGCTGTCCTGAATTCTAAACCATAGAGTAGGTATCTTTGCCTTTGGATGTATATGGAATAAAGAATGGACTCTGAGGTGAAGGGATTTGAATAGTGTGCTTATGAATTAGTCTGTCTTTAATATAACTGTGGTTCATTTCTTTTCTGTAAAGCCTTTTTCTTTCTTCCTTTTCTTCTTTCCTTTCTCTTTTTTGTTTTGTTTTGTTTTGAGACAGTGTTCTTGTAGTCCTGGCTGTCCTGGAACTAGCTCTGTAGACCAGGCAGGCTTTGAACTCTCAGAGCCTGTCTCTGCCTCCAGTGCTGGTATTAAAGGTGTGTGCTGACACTGCCCTGCTTCATTTCTGTAAAGCTGTGAAGAATATGAATTTATAAAGTAGCTTTAGTTGGAGCTATTATGGATAATGCTGCTGTGTTTATTCTCAAGTGCTTTTTAGTTTGTGAGAAAAGATCTCATGTAGCCCAGGCTCACTGACCTAGAACATAATATACAGCTCAGGGTGACTTTAAACTCCTGATCTCCTGTTTCACTCTCATGACTCACTATTATAGGCACATACCACCATATCTAGCTCTTAGGATAGATTTTTAAGTTGGGAAGCTTTCTTTTAAAAAATATATATTTATTCAAAAAATTTTTTTAAGATTTATTATGTATACAATATACAGAAGAAGGTATCAGATGTCATTACAGATGGTTGTGAACCGCCATGTGGTTGCTGGGAATTGAACTCAGGTCCTATGGAAGAACAGTCAGTGCTCTTAACCTCTGAGTCATCTCTCCAGCCCCCAAATTTTTTATTTATTCTTTACTGTTAAATTTATTTATTGAGATTAAATGCTATTCTGTAGCTTAGACCATCTTGGAACATCATATAGTTCAAGCTGGTCTTGAATTCTTGGTAGTCGTGCCTCAGCTTTCCAATATTGAGATTACCAGTGTTTGAAACTATGCAGCTCTCTGCCTGGCTGGTTTCACTATGTCACCAAGGGCAGTGTGGGACTTTCAGGGTTCCTCCTTCCTGCCTCAGCCTCCAAGAAAGAATTTTTGTTTTGCTTCTTTTGAGACCCTTGGCTGGCCTAAAACTTGCTATGTAGACTAGGCTAGCCTGGAATTCCACCCACCTCTACCTTCCACTTGCTGGTATTAAAGGAATATACTGCCATATCCAGATAAAGGACATTTTTATTTATTTAATTTTAATGTGTATGAGTGTCTTGGCTGCATGTATGCCTGTGTACATCTGTGCCTAGTACCCATGGAGGTCAGAAGATAGAATCACACACCCTAGAACTGGAGTTAGGTAGTTGTGAGCTGCTATGTGGATTTTGAGAACTGAGCCCAGGTTCTCTACAGGAGCAGTAATTGGTCTTAACCATTGAACCATCTCTCCAGCCCTCAAAAAGATGTTATTAAGCACAAACTTGTTTTTATTAGATATTTGTTTGTATCTTTATGTAGTTCTTGGACTTGTTGTGTAGATCAGACTGGCCTCAAACTCACAGAGATCCACCTGCTTCTACCTCCTGAGAAAATTCTGTTGTGTATTTTTTTGGTGAGTTCATCTGTGTTTCTGCTCAGTTTGCTTCTTAGCTTTCTGTTGCTTACTGAGGGGTGGTTCATGCATTTACCTTTTATAGTTATAGCCATGTTGAGGGGAGAAATGATACTGTGAACTGTAGCTCAGAGTATCTTGCTTCCTCAGCCTTGGCAGTTTTCTCTTCATTTCTGGTTCTTTAACAGATATTATAGTTTGAGTTTGTAGTTCCCTGCTGGTTGATGCCTTTGCGGGTCTTTTTATGTGGTTATTAGCCATCCCAGTTGCATTTTTAAGAGTGTAGGTGTGATGTGAAGTGTTGGGATGTGAGGTATATCTTAAGTAGGCTCGTGGTGTTTGTCACTGCACACTGCAGTTGTCTGAGTGTGCTGGAGGACAATCTTGTTATCAAGAGTTCTAATAATGAAATACTCTACCCAGAGTCAAATATGTAAAAACTCTTTACTGCTATGTAATTATCAACTTTACTAGTGATTAGGAAAAAACATTCCTAGACATTATACTCATTTTGCTCAGACACTTAACAGGTAAAACAAAAGTAACACTTTGTTCAGTGTGTCACTTCAGAGTTAATATGTGCATACCCTAAAATGTAGTTGTTGATTTTCAAGGTTAGGAGAAAAGGACACCATTGTGTTTTGTTTATTTGCTTGTTTTAAAATTTAATTACTGCTGTATGTCTGTGAGTATGCACACATTTCACAGAACATGTGTGAGGTCAGAGGACAGTTTTCAGGAGTTTGTTTTTTACTTCCACCCTCGATTCTGGGTTTCAAACTCAGCTGATCGGGCCCACACAACAGGCACTTTTACCCCTAAGCTATCCTGCTTGGTTGTTTGCATTTTACATAAGCTTTCTTTAAAGTATACTTTATATGTAATAGAGCAAACCTAATTTGAGGGAGCCTTTCAAAGAGTTGATTGCTTACTTGATAACTTTTTGTTGTATATTATTTTACTATGTTAAAGTTAAAACCTTTCTGGTTAGACAGAAAGAGGAAAATACTGTAGGATCCTTTGTACTGTGATTATGTGTTGTTCTCACTGGTTGATAATAAAGCTGTAAGGCCAGTGGGCGAGGCAAAATAAGGTTAGGCAGTACTATCAAACTCAGGATGGAGATGAAGGGTGGAGTCAAGGGACACCAGCCAGCTGCTAAGGAAGCAAGATGTGTAGAAAATGTGGAAACAAGCCATGAGCCACGTGGCAAAGCACAGATCAGAATTATGGGTTAATTTAAATATAAGAGCTAGCTAGTAATATAAGCCTTTGAGTGATTATTTGGAAACAGCTGTGGAATGGGGTGGGAAAGAGAAAACTCCATTTACAGGTGTGCATAGAAGGAAGTCCCATCTGTGGAAACTTGCTGCCCACTAATATTGCATTCATTCATTCTCTGTGTGTGCTCTAACTAAGGGCCACTAGTGTTATGGAGTTTAATTCCTGAGAGGACACTGACACAATTGGCAGTGAAGGTGTTCATGGGCTCATTGGAATTGCGCTTCTTTTTCTTCCAAACTTCTCTAGCCTAGAAAGAAGGATTTTTCCCTTTAAAAATTTACTTCTTTAGTTAGTTGGTTTTTAAATATAGGGCACACGTAGTTACGGCTGACTTTGAACTGGTTCTCCTGCCTCTACATCTGAAGTGCTGGGATTGCAGGTGCGTGCTATGAGTCATACTACAAGCTTCAGAATTGAAATTTAAGAAAGTATTTTAAGAGACTGGAGAGATGGGTCAACAGTTAATAGCACTGGCTGCTCTTGCAGAGGACCCAGATTCAATTCCCAGCTTGCAACTATCTGTAACTCTAGTTATAGGGGATCTGATGTCATCCTCTGACCTCCATGGCACTCACACATATATACAGTATATACAGGCATACATGCAGGCAAAACACCCATTCACAGAGGTGCTGAAGGGAGAGAGAGAGAGAGAGAGAGAGAGAGAGAGAGAGAGAGAGAGAGAGAGAGAGAGAGAAACTGACTGATTGAGTATAGATAGAATCATAAGCCTTAGAACAAGGGAAGACGGGCTGGAGAGATGGCTCAGGGGTTAAGAGCATCATCTGCTCTTCCAGAGGACCCGAGTTCGATTCCCAGCACCCACATGGCAGCTAACAACTGTCTGTAGTCCCAGTTCCAGGCAAACACCAAGGCAAATAAATAAATAAACAAACAAACAAATAAATAAATAAAGTTAAAAAAAAATACCAGTGTTCAGAGGCCAGGGCAGAGGCATGAAGATCTCTGTAGTTCAAAGATAGCCTGGTCTACTTGTTGAGACAGTCTTGAAAGGAAATAAAAATAAAAGGAAGGGGAAGAGAAGATCCTCAGCCAAAAAAAACGTTACAGGTGTTTTAGGTGAATCTGCCCCCGGGGTCATGAGTGACAGTCTGAGAGAAGGACCTGGTCTCAAACAAGAGATGTGTAATAGAAACAGGAACCACTGGAGTTGTTTGAGGAAGTTCCAGGAGTGGTGTCCCAGAGCTGTAGGGGAGGTGGGTTGGTTGTAAGAAATCTGTTGGAAATACTGTTTTTTGAGACAAGGTTTCTCTGCATATACCTGGCTGTCCTGGTATTCACTCTGCAGACCAGGCTGGCCTCAAATTCACAGATTCACCTGCCTCTTCCTGAGTGCTGGTATTAAAGGCATGCACCGCCACCACCTGTTAGAAGTAATGTTTTGAAAAAGTTTAATAGATCAGTTGAACTTGTTTTATATAAAGAGACATGTTCAGTTTTAAAATGCTTTTCTACTTAGAGACCATTTAAACATGATTGATTTCCATGGGGCTGTATGCTGGTATAAAAGTCTGGTTTGTACATAAAATACATGTTGGTGAAGGCTTAGATCTGTCAGCTCAGTGTTCCAGATTGGCTCTCTGTCGCCTTTGTGATACAATGAAGATACACCTTCAACTAGTATAGGAGTATAGGATAGAGGCTGGGAGAAGGATTCAACTGTTCCTGGGGACTACACCTGGCAGACATTGATTTTCTTTTTTCTTTTCTATTTTTGGTCTGTGCTTTTTTTAAATGCTGATGTGAGTACTGTCTTTCTTTGTGTGCCTCTTCTCTCACACTCTCTGTCCTCTCTTCTGTCTGTTTTGGGATGAAGGGCATGTCTTGTAGCCCAGGTTGCCCTTGAAGTTTCTGTTTAGCTAGAGTTAGTCTTGAACTTTTACTTGGACCTCCCAAGTGCTGGGATCATAGTGTATACCATGATGTCTGGCTAGTGACATAAGCAATACCTTACTTGAGGTTTGGCTCATTAAATGACTTGGTGTACATTGCGGGTAGATTTTGAAATGGGGAGGGCCTATGTCCTCACCTGCAGTTCCTGTGGGGAAGCTCAGGTGGATAGCAGACACAAACTGACCATTGGTTTCTTTTTCCAGGTGCACTTTCAGGTTTCCGAGCACAAATATCAAGATAACATTCACAGCCCTATCCAGTGAGAAAAGAGAGAAGCAAGAAGCCCCAGAGTCACCAGTGAAGCCTGTGCAGCCACACATCTCACCCTTGACCATCAACATTCCAGACACTATGGCCCACCTCATCAGCCCCCTTCCCTCTCCCACGGGAACTATCAGGTATAGCAGAGGCTAAATTAGGTGGCCTGTTCACTGGTCTTTTAGTTACATGGGTGTACCTAAAGTGACCCTATCTATTTCTACTGCAACTGGCTATCAGGAGTTTGCTCAAAGTTTCTGTGTTGTGAATTGTAATTTTCATGTGTTGGTAGGGATTCCTGTTTTGTTTGTATTTTTTGGGGTAGGTTTTTACCAGGGCCATTTCTGTGGCCTTAGTATTGGAATTACCCTTTGGAGTCTGGTGAATACACCAGTGGTTACATAACCGAAGGCAATTGCATTCTTCCCAAGTCTTTTGAGTTACTGCTGCCCAGAGGTAAGGGCCACAATGATCCCCTCTGTTGTATTAAGTTTCTGGCTTGGACTTTCAGGCCTAGCCTCAAGGTTCCGACCCACAGTCCCACAGAAACACACACCTGCATACATTAATTTTATGCTGATTGACCTAGGGCCTAGGCATAGCTATCTCCTGCTTTAAAGTAACCCATGATTCTTATCTTGTTCAGCTGTGTAGCTTGATACATTTTTCTCAGAGCAGCATAGTTGTCCACTGTATCTGCTGGCTTTTCCATTAGTCTCTCTGGCATCTTGTCTGGCATCTCTGTGGTATATCTGCTCTATTCTTCCTGTTCCCAGAGTTTTCTTAGTCTGGTAGCCCTACCTATACTTCCTGTCTGCCTCTGGCCAATCAGCTTTTTATTAAACCAGGGACAAATATTTACAGTGTACCAAAATAATCCCAGTATACTCCTCCACCATCTATAACTGATGATTAAGAGGGCTTGCCTTGTGTGAACCAGGTGTGAGCTTTTGATTACATTGATTGTGTCATATCTAGAGGTGGAGATTTAACTGCCCTTGTGTGTGTGTGTCTTCCAGCTTATTCCCTGAGCCTTAGAGGGGATAGTATAAATGATTTATTTCTGACTGAGCTCTTAGCCATCACTTATTCTCAGAAATGTGGACATCTGTGAGTTCCTTCATTTGCTGGTGGCAGAGAAGAGCGTGGAGGAGAAACTGTGATGGCAGTAGTGGGTGGAGCTAGGGTTGGCTCCCTCTTCTTTCCTGCTCGCTTCCTCCCTCCTCTGGAACTCACAGAGATCTACCTGCCTGTGCTTCTAGATCCTAGCGCTAAATCTAGTCCTGTTTCTATTTTTTTAAATGTATCTTTTTAATTGAAGAACTGACTGATTATCTAATTATTTCTTTCAAAACTTCTCACAGACTGAGAGTGACTGCCTCTCTAGGCACTATACTCAAAGCTGAAATTTAAAATTTTAAAGGGCTAGAGGCTAACGAGATGGCTCAGCCTTAAAGAGCACTTTCTACCCTTATGAGGGAACCCATGTTCCCAGCACAACATGGAAGCTCACAAACATCTAATTCCAGTTTCAAAAATTCCAGCACTCTCTTGTGGCCTCTGCAGGTACCAGGCATGCATGTGGGACACGTGTACATAGATAAACACTTAAAGCATGTAACATAAATCTTTTTTTAAAAAATTAACTTCAGGGCTAGAGAAATATCAAGGAAGTTAAGCACACTGGCTGCTTTTTCAGAGGATCCAAGTTCAAGTCCCAGCATTTACATGGCAGCTCACAACTGTCTATAACTCTAGCTCCAGAGGATCTGACACTGTGACACAGATATACACACAGGCAAAACACCAATTCATATAAAATTTTTTTAAAATTAAGTTTCTGTTGGCTCTAATGTCTTATTTTTTTCTGGTAGAATAAATGGGACACCACCTTCTTACAGTTTGTCTTTGACAGTTGTATTTTCTGACACATTGGTACTTGAAGCAGTCTTAAGTATCACAAAGAATTCCTTGAAGTACTTTTTTTCCTTAGAAAATACTACTTTTCTTATTTTTTTTTCCAATTTAGCTAGACATGGTAATGCATACTTACAATTCCAGTACTTCAAAAACTAAGGCTAGGGGCTGGAGAGATGGCTCAGTGGTTAAGAGCACCGTCTGCTCTTCCAGAGGACCCGGGTTCGATTCCCAGCACCCACATGGCAGCTAACAACTGTCTGTAGTTCCAGTTCCAGGCAAACACCAAGGCAAATAAATAAATAAAGTTTAAAAAAAAAAAAAAAAAAAAAAAAAAAAAAAAAAAAAAAAAAAAAAAAA
>PVIH01012731.1:0-62107 GCA_004025045.1 Sigmodon hispidus | reverse complement strand
GTTCATAGGTTTTTGGGTTAATGTCTGGATCCTCAATTCTATTCCATTGGTCCACAAGTCTGTTTTTATGCCAGTACCAGGCTGTTTTTATTACTGTAGCTCTATAGTATAGCTTGAAGTCAGGGATGGTGATACCCCCTGAGGTTCTTTTGTTGAGTAAAATTGTTTTGGCAATCCTGGCTTTCCTGTTATTCCAAATAAACTCAAAGAAATCAGTAGCCCTTCTATACACTAAAGATAGAAGAGCTGTGATGAGTTTCTTAAATCAGCATCTAATATGGTAGTCACTACAGCAATGGGTAAGTCACTTTCCTTGAAGCATGGGAGAGGAAAAGACAAATATAAATCTCCTTCCTAAGCTGTAGCTTGCTCTGAGGTTCAAAACAAGAGCCCTTGGCCATAGCTAAGAAACACCTAAGGATTTTGGGATATGCAAGCATGGTACCCCTTGCTTGACCAATTACATCAGAATTGATGGATTGAAAAGGACTGTCTGTCTGTAGTTCCAGTTCCAGGCAAACACCAAGGCTAAATAAATAAATAAATAAAAGGTTTTTTTGTTTTTTTTTAAATAATAAAGAAAGAAAAGGTTCTGGCTTGTGCCTTTTAAAATCTTCCCAGGTCTATAATATTGTGGTCAGACGTGAATGCTTATAAGTTGGGGTTCTTTAATTTTTCTCTAGTTAGGATAACATTCAGAAAATTTAAAAATCCCAAAGCTTATGGCATATCCCATACCAATTAAATCAAAATTCTGGAGCAGTACCAAGAGATCTTCTTTCTTAGGCTCCCTCCATGATCTTAATGAAAAGCCAAATTTGAAAAGCAGTATGGGAGTCTATGAGATGGTGTATATGCTTGATATAATAAGTTATTCTCACTTGCTCATTGAATTCAATAGTCCTGCTTTACAGCTTTGACTAAAACTAAGTTAATGTTTAACCATCTTATAAGGCTACCCTTTGTTGTGAATAAACATTATCAGGTTACGAAGCAGAGGGGAGCTAATTGTCTTCTTTGTTATGTCATAATTACTAGGTATCAGAAATAACTGAAATAAAATAAAATACTGCTTTAGTATTGGATCCTCGGAGCAATTTTAAGAAGTAGATAACACTATACCAAGTTGATAGACAAAGAAGGTGATGATAGAAATTATATAACATGTCCAAGGTCATTCAGGGGAAGGGGTTTGGAAATAGGACCAGACCTATGTTCTAATGACATAAGGCCTAAATTTTACTTATAGCACTTAGCTTCTGTTATTAAATAAGAGCTGCATTGATATATAATTTATATGTCATAAAGCTCGCTTTGTTTAAGTGTACAGTGATTTGTAGGAAATTTATTGGGCTGTGTAGCCACCACCATATCTAGTTTTTAGACATTTTCATCAGCCCTAAATGATCCCTTGTGCCCATTTATTTGATTGGTTTAAAAATGGAGATTCAGATATAGAGAAGCTGAGTTTTATTCCTAACCCTGTCTTTTATGTGACCCTGAGGAATATAGTAACCTCTCTGGGCCTCAGTTATTTTTAATTAATCACTTAGAGATAATAATTCCTGTCAGAGGAGAAAGGTCAAATAAAGCACAGGGTTGTGCATTGTCATGGAGAGCTCTGAGAATAAAATGTGCTGCATATTTTAAACTGTTGAGAATCATTTTCACTTGCCAAGTGATTTGGATCTGAAACTGAACTCAGAAAGTTGCGGACACACAAGCCTGTCTTTCCCCCCTCCCTTCCTTTCCTCCCCTTCCCATTCTCTCACCTCATTGATGTGTGTCCCCTGACACTCCTCTGAGTGGCTACATTTCTACCAGTCATCTCACTGGGCGACGGTGTACATCTCTCCTGACCACTGGAGTGACAGTTGATATTCATGCCAGTGTGGCTTAGAGCCTTGCTATGGTTCTTCAGGGCTTAGCTGTCCCTGGTAGAAGCCTGAGGTGTCCATATGCTCCTGTAATGACTAACTGTCAGGGAGATGCATGGTGTCCTTTCAGCAGGAGAACACAAACAGATGTGGCACACCATGGTATTTCTGGTTCCTTAATTAGCACTGTGACAAGGGGTCCGAAGGATGCATTCCATCAGGACCACAGGAGAGTCAGGCCAAAGGCTCAAACTGTTTATCTGTATCCCAAGAAAACAGTCAATCCTGTTGAGCAGTAAATGCACTCATAGTGCTTCTATTTCAGTTGTTTTCAGTTTTAATGTTTGGCTTGAGCTGCTGTGTATGTACATGTTATAAGTATGAGTGCATGAGTGTAGATCAGAGGTTGATGTCTTCCTTAATGACTTACTCTTTGACACAGATCTCTTCTTGAATTCAGAGAGCTCCATTTTGATTAAACTGACTATCCAGAAAGCTCCAGAGAATTACCTGCCTCTGGCCCCAAGGCCTGTGTCTAAAGAAGCTTGTTGGCACATCAAACTGTTTATGTGGTTTCTGGCTGGTCTTCATTTTTATACAGCAAGTGCTGAGGCAGACTACCTGTTCCCTTGGGATGTTTTCTGTCTTTATGGAGCACAGACAAGGGATATTCTAGAGTATATCTCTTTTAAGTAATCACTTCCTGTAGATAAGAACATTGAGGAGTGGTCACTAAATTATGAATAATGCTTGAATCTTTGTGTAATTTTTTTACATGTATCCCTTTCTCCACATCACAAAATCTACTCCTGTCCTTATCTTCCACCTATAAATGCTCATCCTTTCTACCCAGCATCACAGCATCATTACTTTTGGATAATTCCCATGCAATAAATAGTCAAGGTCTAAGTCTCACATTGAGTGACATAATTGACTCCCAATTTAGACTGAATATGGGTGAGCATTCAGTATAAGGGTTCACCTTCATATTTAAAGCTTGTTTTCACAAGTATTTGGGAGATGGCTACTACCTATGAAACATGGGACCCAGCCCTGAGTTCTTTTTAGCACATCAGCTAAATAAACATTGCATATGTTAGGAACCTACTTCCAAGCCAAGCAGTCTATCAGTCCATCAGTTGATGATTATAGGCCATTTCTAAGAGTGTTCTAATAATCCCAGGGCCAAAATGACACACTTATAGGCCTTCTTTCAATCTATTTAAGGGCCTTACAACCTAATTCTTACTATCTCTACCTCTGATCACCTCCTGATCCACAGAGCTAGGCACCAATGTGGGAGAAATGAGACTGTTCAGATTGTGCATCTGGAGACAGATTTCACTGTCCCCAGCTACAATGAAAAGCTGGAACAGACAGCTGCATGGGAAAGGCAATAGTGATATAAATACATGTTTAATTGCACATCAATTACAATTACTTACCAGGCTGCATTTATTTAAATGCAGTGTAATTAGAGCAAAAACCTTGATTTAATCATAATCCTATCAAACATAGATCCCTTCATCTTCCTTGTATTGCTGTGCCTTCTGTTTCCCTCTGGGCTGATGCTGAAAGAGAGGTGGAGGCAGAATCCATGAATTCATTTAGGGAATAGGCTCTTGCAAAGCATTCTCTCTTCATTCTGGACCTCTGCGCTGGAGCTGCAGAGCAGTTCCTCCTGCCCTTTTCTCTAACAGCTCCTGATGAGAGGGACTGATTAGCTGGAGTGACTTATTAGAAATATAACTCATCCCTGATGGCAGGCTTCATAACCCGGGAGCCCAGGATTAGTAAGGACATTACATAGATTCAGCCTCCAGAGATAAATTACTTCTTGGAATGGACCCTCTCAGAGGACCTATGCCTGATTTCTTGTCACTGTTGATGGGGCCTGACTTGACATATCTGCGAAGGGGTGGACAGCAGGCAGGCACACTGTCTTTCACAGTTAGCTTTAGGCTGTATCTTTGTTCATCTCCCACTTTCTTTCATTATCTCTTGCCATTCCTGTCCCTGCCTCCCAAGAGGCAGAGATGTCATCTCTAAGTGTTTGAAAAGAGAATGCCCTCTTTCTCAGTCCAGGCATAAAAGCATTGCTCTGTTAAGCCCCTAACAACACAAATATCTCTGATTTCATTTCTTGGTTTCTTTTCTTTCTCCCACAATGACCTTGTCCTTGACTTCTGAGAAGCAAAGTAGAAACAGACCTTATGCCCATTTCATAAAATGGATAGCTGAGGTATAGATCTGAGAGAACAGTTGGCACATGTCTATGTGAAACAGTTGTATGATTTCTGTCTAATCTTTTGGTTAATACCAGTATTCCTTACTCTTCTTGCCAAGCAGAAAATTGAACTTTAATATTTCAAAATAATGTGTATTGAGTTTTGATCATTGTTTTTTTTCATGGTTCTTTACAGCAGAATATAAAGTAATTATTTCATTTATCTAGATTAGAAAATATATATACAAAGAAGTTAAGTTTGTTGGCTTCAAACCACAAAATAATCATGAGATGACCACTAATGTTTATGGAATGCAAATAGATCCAAATTATACCTTAGACACTATATATATATTAGACATTATTACTCTTATTTTGAAAATAAATAAAATGAGCTTTGGGAGGTGAAGTGTATGACAGAAGTTTTTATGCCTGGATCCAAAGCTGCATGAGTTGAGTTTTATGTGCATCTAAGACCCATTTTCTTCTCATCTCCAGCCACACAGGTAAACATTCCAGAAAGGCAAACATCATGATAGAAACTTTACTCACTTACCACATATATACCCACTACCAACCACTGCCCATTTCACATATTTGCTAGCTCTTTAACACACCCTCATCATTCTGTCCCTCATGTCTGACACTCGGACCTCAGCACTGTTTTCTCCTGATTGATTCCTACACTTCATGCCTATCTGAGTGTTCTTCCTCTATCCTTACTTATGAGTAGAGGTCAAGTCAAGAAATCAAATTTCTTGTTATTCCTGAAATAACCCCATCTAGCTGCTTCCCACCCTTCCCCTCCCCATGATCTCTTACCCCTCCCCCAGTCTCTGACTGGTTCTCCAGCTGCTCTCTGTATATCCTTGCTCCAGTCTTTGACTTCCTTTTATTTCCTGTCCTAAAATACATGCTTTGTTTGTATATTTCCCCTCTGGTTGGAAAAATCTGATGTTTTCCCCTACCTTTCTTTGTCCAGTTAATTCTCTCCCATCTTTAAAACTCAGCACTAAAAATGTCTTTCTCAGGGATACCTTCTCTGACTGCTCCAGAGAAATCAGATCTCCTGTGATACACTTAGAGGCTCACTCGTTACACTTTCCTGTAGCTATTTCCACTGCACTCTGGATGCCAGGTGGACTCTGAGATGTAGAGGCAAGAGCATCCCTGGCAGCACCTAGGAGGGATTCAGTCGATACTGACTGACATGATGAGTGAACACGCTCAATTTAGTGATCACTTCTCCATTTCCTTCTGTCTGTCTTCCTCTTTACAACTTCTTCATCACATCCCACACCTGAGTCACCTCATTCCCAAATGTTTTCTTGGCAGTGGAGTAGTGAAATCTTGCCTTTGTTGTGAGCCCTTACCAGGGTCCCCTTTTCCCAGGATAGTCTGAAGAGCTTTTCTTTCCCTCTAACCAGTTCACACCTTACAGTCACTGCACACAGTCCAATGTCTTGGGTACTACACTGGCAGACAGTGTGTAAGTCTTTGGTGTTATGCAATCTCCATCGCACAATTTTCCAGGATGGAGATATGGTGTTTAGGAGACTAGAATGAAACAATGGAAAAAATATTCAGCATAAAAAAATGGGTAATTGCTGGAGGCTGCATGGTAGAGTGAAGAAAATTATTTAAAAATCAGGCTTGTCAGATATTCCCTTCTACTTCAATATGGTGGTATGGTAGGACTCTAGACAACATCCCAGATCACCGGCCCCAACCACTTTTCACAAACTGTGTCAGTGTGGTATTGGTGCTGGAAAGAAAGAGTAGTGTGTGTATGTGTGTGTGTATACACGTGTGCACACACATGTATATGTACTGTGAGTGTGTATGCATTCACATGAATGCATACATGTATAGGTGTGGAGAGAGCAGGAGCTGAGATGCATTCCAATATGATGCCCTTTCCTTTCCTTCCTCCTTCATTCATTTTCCTCCATTTCTTCCAAAAATAATCACTAAGGATATTTGTTAATGATAAGTTTCTAGGCACTTGATATTCCACACATAACAGAATAACTATGCTGCTTTTAGTTTATCTCTTAGGTAAGGATCAGAGTTGAAGTTGCTGGTTACAGAGCAAACATAAGTAAAATTGATAGTAGGTGAAAGGTAGTATGTTCCAATAAAAGCTAGAAAATTTGAATGGTGCAGGGAGATCCTAAGCCTCTGTAGAGAGAATGAGGTTTTGTATCTGTACAGGAAAGAGAATAAAGCCCCTCTGTGTCATGCTTTTAGGTTAGTAGGAGGTAATAGTATAAAGGTTAAGAATAGAGGCTAGCACAAGCAAGTCCTCAGGACACTGCCATGCTTATTAATCATCAAAACTCTACCAGGGTTATAGTATTCCTCCATTCTCTTTGTGTTAGCAATATGTTTTCCCTTTCTCTGTCCTGGTATATTTTTATATTCATATCAAGAACAGGCTCTCACTTAAGTTTTACAACCTGTTGTATTATATTATCCTGAGCATATGAATCTTATTCTCCTGTTTATATGCATGTAACTACGTACACAAAATATATGTTTATATACATATATACATACACATACATAATTTCTTCCTCTTATTCAACCAGTTTAGAAGAGTAAGAGCTAAATGCAGCTGTAAAGCAGAGAAGCTGTTCATTAGGCACTGATTTATAAATGTTTTACAGTGACATCCAAGCATGGTGACATTACCTGACTGCAAATGAATTTCTGGTATTGGGACCCTCAGCAGGCATTGTTAGACAGAAGATTCTGAGGAAGTTAATGTTTGATAGCCTCCTCATTACAATCTTTCTCTCTACCTCTCTCTCTCTCTCTCTCTCTCTCTCTCTCTCTCTCTCTCTCTCCTTTCTCTCTCTTTCTCTCTTTCCACTCCTCTCTGTACCAGTATAGATTCTGATCTGCTTGGGTAAACACACACTTCTATGTTTATGAAAATATTAGTCACCTCTAGCAGAAAATCATTTCTCTGCAATGTTGTTGTAGGCAGAAAGCTATAACAAGGTAGAGAGGAATAATGGAGAAGCCCTACATTTCCTATTACCTCACCTTTTAATGACACTTATGTCCAGAGAGTGGGGATGTGGGAAGCTGTGTTCATCTTGTTCCTAGCCCAAGGAAGGTAGTGGAATTTTAACAGATGAGACTTCCTAAGATGGAGATTAATTTTTAGAATTATTTGTATTTATGTATATAATATGTGCCTGTGTAGAATAGTTCAGTTGGCTATGGATGCCATATGAATGTATTTTTTGGATCTCTTGAAGCTGGAGTTACAGTGACTGTCACCTTTTCAACAAGAATATTGGGAACTGAACTCAAATCTTCTACATGAGCAAACACACTTATTTTTATGCAAATAATTTCCCCCATACCCACCACTGCCCCCCGTCTTGTCCCCTCCCAAGTCCTCCCTCAGCCTCTCTCCACCCTTCCCCCAAATTTACTCCCCAGAGAGGGCAAGGAATCCCAAGATGAGTCAATTCAGTTTGGCATATCCAGTTGAGATAAGACCGAGTCCCTCCCACAAGTAGCAAGGCTGAGAAAGGTGTTTCTCAGCAAAGCATGAACTCCAAGAAGCCAGTTTATACATCCAGAATAGACCCTGGACTGCCTACAAGAGGTTCCACAAACTGCTCAAGCCTTTTGACTGTCATCTGTAGTCAGAGGATACAGATCCCTTCCATAAACGTTCATCAGCATTAGAGTGTACAAGCTCCCTACAGCACAAGACAGGCTAAACCATGAGTCTCCCCATCATGACCCTGATCTGTCCTTTCAGTTAATCTCTCCTCCCTCTCTTCAGGTGGACCAGTAGTTCAACCCCGGTTTAGCAATGGATCTATGCTGCTACTGAATGAAGGTTGTATAATAGTAATTAAGGAGACCATTAATATGTTAATAGGGAAAGGTCAATTTAAGCACCCTCTCTACTATTGCTTGGAGCCCTAGCTGGGCTCATCTTGTGGTTTCTTGGGTGTTTGCTAGTACCAGTGGCTCCCTCTATCAGGATATCCACTTCTTTGCTCTTCCTCTCTGTTGCTCCACCTCCACCCCTGCTCAACCTTCTGATTTTTTCATGTTCAACCCAAGGCAAGAACACATTGTCTAGTTGCCATTGGAATAATACAAGTGAGCTAGAATGTGGCTGCGGCTGTAAGAGAGTTCAAGGTCAAGCAGCAACTAATTGTGGTTGAGATGTAATTAATTCATCACTCTGTGATCAAAGGACTGTCAAAGACAAGTTTTCATAAGTCTCTTATTTAGAAAATATTCCTACCAGAAATGAAGCATTAGGAGGTTTACAAAGTATCTCAACAATAGAGAGGCATCAGGGCTAATGTGTCAGTGTTCAAAACCTGATTTTAATAGTGACTATCAATGTTATTTAAGCTCTTCTTTTTCTCAGTTTCCCAATTCATATGATTGAGCATCAATATCAACTATTGATATAGTTTATGTATTTGTATATTTTAAATATGTACATTTTAATATTTTAATTTAATAAATAGAATTTTAGAATTCCATTTACGTATTTTAGAATTCAGCATGAGAATCAGACGGCATAACTCTCACATCAAACTCTTAGAAATATGTGATGACAGAACAAATCAACTAAAAACATTAGTTTTGTTTTATTAGTGACCTTCATAGGCTATGTAAAACCCTGAGCAAAGACTAAAAAGTCTGAAATGGCCAGTTCTAAAGGATCCATCCCCACTCACAGGTGAACTGTCAAGTTTTTTTACAAGGTTAAATCAGCCATGTGGTCACTGGATAGTACAAAAAATATGTACCTTCGAAGTCATAAACTGCTCATAAAATCAGGTCAAATATTCATATCTGGCACTGAGAATATACCAATTAAGTCTATTAACTGCTTTTCATTCACTAAAAAAATGAGGCTTGTAATCTCACTTTTCCTTCTATTTGTATATTCTTATTCACTTACCAAGATTTATAAGCACATACTGCATATTTATTTGATTTATATATATCTAATGCACCCAGTTTTCTCATTTTTTGAAAATGCATTAATAGTAATATGCTTTGTGGTAATTTGTAGTATTCAATTTTCTCATTGTATATATTTGGATCATGGCAGTATATGCTTCTTATACATGTTTAGGGTTAAATAAGATAAACAATGTATGTCAATACAGAATCATAGTTTCTCTGTGGGATGAGTGGTTTAAAATGCTGTTTAGGAAAACTGTTCCTTGATAATGTATATTGTATAAAAGATCAACATATATGGAAAACAGAGTAAAATAGATTTCAATACTTTACACTAGATTACTAACCAGGTCCTGTAGATGAAAGAAATAAAAGTGTTTATAGAATTATTTTAAAATGCTGCATCCTTTATACATATTATATATATATGTGTATATATATACACATATGTATATATATATATATATTATTTGGTGTTTTTACGTCGTGAATCCCATCAATCTCAGTTATCAGACCTCTCAGAATCATGCTCACTCTTATGTTCTCCCTATTTACAAAACTGCCCATTCATGCTGCTCATTTGCTTACTGGAGCATAATTAAACTCCCTGTGGTCAGACCCTTAAAGAAAATAAGTCTTTCCTCACCCACACTCCTGCCAGAGGCCATCAATGTAAAAGTAAGGCATTGTGTCATTTAGTTATGTTCTAGTCTTGACTTCTTGTGTACAATGAAAAAGAAAAAGAAATACTATGATTAATATCAGGGTTTCAGTGGCTTTGTAACTTTAAAAGGCTTTATTTTTTAAGTTTTATGGAATTATTTGATATGTATTTGTCTTAGTTTTTAAGTTATAGTAGAATTCTGTAGTAAGTCCATATTTTCTTGTGTTTATTTCTATTATTGCTGTTTTTTATTTTAGTATGGAATATTTTATTAGTATTTCAAACAGGTTACAAAGTATGCATTTGTTAAAATCATTCATTGAATTTAGATTTAGTTTTGCTATCTAAAAACTCACCTGTTTTTTCAGAATCTTCAATTTATTGAAACAAATTTATAATGTATGTCCTTATGATTTTCTGGAATTTCATTCATATCTGCTATAATGTTTACCTTTCAATTTCTAGTTTTATTGAAGTAGGTCTTCCCCTTTTTGTTTAATTTGGTTAAGAATTTTTCAATCATGTTTAATCCTTAATTAATTAATTAATTAATTAAAAGAAAGACAGAAAAAAATGCTGCATCCATAAAGGTAAATACATGGCATGATCTTGAATATCCTCATTCAAAAGTGAATGTTCTCTGTACCTTGTTGAACACAGCATTTACTGACTGATGTGTTTATGGGATGGTCAGAGAAACAAAGCACAAGGGAGAATGGGAAATGCAAAGAATGAGAAAAAAATCTTCTCACTATGATTGGATCAGACATGGTAGGTGGAAAGGCATGAAGCAGCTGAAGGATGCAGAAAAAGTCATGGAAGGACCAATAAATGATTTGGCCTCGGGTTGACTATGGGTAATATGAGCAATTGAGGAAAAGCATGTGCTGTCATCTAGCAGGAAGTGAATTACTCTTACTCACTAGTTAAAGCTTTGAAAACAATTAGAGATAGATTCCAGGAATATGAATAGATGGTACATGTGGATATGTGGACACTGTGCAATGATAGATAATGCCATAGATAAATAAATACTAGAGCTCCATAGACACATAGAAGCTCAGAATAATTATTCTCATAAATAAATATTGCTCATAGATATTTCAGATGCTTCCCTGGTTATGAACATTTGACATTTACTCCTAAGGAATTGTGTATTTTCTCATCAAAATCCAGAGTGCTCATGAAACTGATGACTGCACATCTGATTAAAGCTTTAAACATTCATGCCATGTTAGCAGCTACGACTTTGATGCAGGTTGAAGCCCTGAGCTCTTGGGAATTAATGCATGTCTCATTTATGGCATAGCTGGAATGTCCCAGGAATAACTGTGGGGGAAAGACACTACCATTGATTATTAGTCAACTCAGTTTTTTTTTTTTTTTTTTTTTTGGAAAAGTTCTCAATGTCCCTTTCTGAGATAAGAAGGAAAAATACTATCTACTCCTTGAGACAAATGGTTGTTAGTCCAGGCCTTAATAAGTGTCCATGTCATTGTAAGACAGAACTCACCCTCTGAATCACCAGCACTTTATATTTTAACTCTGGAATGCTCCATGGAATTGTGAGCTTGTCACAACCCTAACCCTAACCCTAATCCTAACCCTAACCCTAACCCTAAGAGAGTAGTGGTAGCAGTATAATGATATATGGGGGAAAATGTATGGGCTTTCAAGCCCAGTAAATCAGAAACATAAGGATCCTAAAGCACACAGTTGCTTTTCCTTAGTCTTAAAAGAGGAAATAATCACATCTCTTTCTAAGGCCTTTCCTGGCTATTTTTTTAAATTAAAAATTATTTCTAATACACATAAACTACTTAGCCTCATGCCTAGTATATGGCCAGAGCAGATGAGTGCCACACATTTTCCTTCTACCCAGGCTTTGGAATGTACATTACAATTTTTGCTACTTGGTGACACAGCCTTGTGTGGCAACAAGCCAGAATGCCTATGCAAGAAACCACTGCAACATGCTCTGTCACTGTGTCATTGTGACATTTCTTTATAGAAAAGAACATCTTCTGTTGCATTGATCTATTTGATACTTGAATAAAGAATCGTAGCCAGGAAGATCACCTAAGTTTTGAACTTTAAACTGGAGTCTAAAGGAAATAGTGACAACACATTAGTTTCTAGCTCTTTTATTACTACTACCACTGCTACTACAACTACTAAAACTTGTTTTACTAATGTGAAAAAAAAACCTTTCGCTAGTTTTTATTTTAACCTACTAAAAATGTATTGAGAGCTTCATGTACTCAGGCACTGTGCTAAATACACATTTCATTGTTTATATCATACTGTCAAAATCTTATGGATTATCATGCTTCTTATACTCCTCTTTCTTTTATTATTATTATTATTATGAACAAAGAAGTCGCACTTTCTATCCTTGTATATCCTTATTCAAGGTCCCTTCCCCCTCCTGCCACATCAGGTCATTCTTTTTTCTCCACAACTCCCCATCCCCTCCCTGGGCAGGCAGCAGACAGTTCCATGGTCCCATTGACCCAATATTGCTTAGTTCAGTCTCACTCCTGGCAGATCCAGCTTTCTCTCCCCTCCTTCATGAGTCAGTCAGATGTTCCTCTAAGGGGAGTGGGATCCAAGGAGTCAGTCCAGGGTGTTTCTGATTCCAAGCTGTTCAGTGGTTGTGGTTTCCAGCTTGGGCATGCTTTGCTTTTTTCTTGTTTGTTTGTTTGTTTGTTTAGAGACCACTAATGAGTGAGTACATCCCCTGCTTATCTTTCTGAGTTTGTGATACCTCACTCAGGAGAATATTCTCCAAGTCCATCCATTTGCCTGCAAATTTTAGGATATCATTATTTCTTACTGCTGAGTAGTACTCCATTGTGTAGATGTACCATAGTTTGTTAATCCATTCTTCAGTTGAGGGACATCTAGGTTGTTTCCAGGTTCTTGCTTTTACAAATAATGCTGCTATGAACATAGTTGAGCTAATACCTTTGGAGTATGACTGTGCATCTTTCTCTTTCATAGATGAGAAAATGGATTTAAAGTTGACACTATTTGGATTGGCAATTGGTCTTAGAACACAGAGTAAATCCAGCTCTGTGATACCCTAGTATTTGCCAGTGTACTATTACACTGAATGGTTCTATCAATAGCAAACGGATTGAAACTCTTAGTCCCATTTTACTTCTCCAATCCTGTGACCCTCTTATTCATATTTAATGACAAGAGCACATCACAAAATGGTCAGTCATTGCTGTATATTTAGTAGACTGCTGAAGAAACAATGGTTCCAATAGCCCCCACCTTGAGGTGATGTGGACAAAATATCACAGCCTAGATCTTACAGTACTCTGCTATGGGCATCTTGGGAGAAGTATCATGTATTCAGCTAGACATTCTGCCTTCAGTCAGTATTATTGGCTGGATAAGATGATGTGGCAAATGCTTCTATCTTTCTTTGTGTTTTGATTGTTCACAGCTGTTTCATTGGATAATCTAAAACCATTTCATATTTTCTTGGTTACTTTCTTCTTTTTTTACCACAATAGAAATACTTTCTTTCCCTGCAGCAAGGGTTTGTTTATTTGTTCTCTATAGAATCCACAGAATGTCTAACAGTGTCAGTGCACAGTGGGAATTACATAAATAGCCATAGAGCAAACAGTGAATGAAAAGAACAATAAACCCTGAAACAGCACTTTGGATTATCTCCCTCAAATTTAGAAGTTGCTTACAGATATGCTGTTTCAGATGATATACACTCACAGCCCCAAGAGAGGGCTAAACAACACTCTTCATTTCATGGAAGAAGAATCAGAAAAATCAAAGTGTTTATTTGAATTATCCATAGTCATACATGCAATATTCCAATCCATTTGACACAAAGCCCCACATTTTATATCATAACACATTGCAAATGAAGCTGTGATAACATTTTGGAGGTACTCCATACCTAAATCAAATTTTTCAGCAACTTAGGCCCACAGCATAGGAAATAAGAGAAAGAAGAATTTATTTCTGGCTTCTTGGTTCCATGATAGTCTGAGAAAAAAAGTTGACTGCAAATATTGGACATGGTTCATAAGTTTACATAAGCTGTATTTAGTTTTCTTGACTCAAAATGACTACAGTAATCCCATGTCCCCAGAACTAATCACAATATTTCCTTCCCAGGGCACAATTTTAACATATCTACTAAAACCTTATTTCACAGCATGACATAACTCAGCAGCATGCAATCCTCTGTTTCATCCAAGCCTCTCTTCCCCATGGCCTTGTTTTAAGGGAGCAGAGAGAGCTTTCAGCCAACCCAGGTTCAAACTCCAGTACAGCCTCTTTCTGGGTAGCTTGAATGTGCTTCAGCTCTTCCAGAGTCAGAAGAGATTCAATGAGTTAACATGTTATGTGTGCATTTTATATGCCAACATGTCTGGTAGCTCTTGGCTTTTGTTATTAACATTTCCTATTATTATAATACCTGAATGTCTTTGTCTCAGCCATATATTTCTTCCCTAGGACTGTGTTCTAAGAATCATCCCAATCAATCCAGCCTTCTTTCTTTACTTCCCATCCACATTCTCAATATATAATTTCCTTTCACTGGAACTCTGAATATGAAAAGAAGACGACTATTTCCCTTCTCATAACTGGGCTGTAACTCAAAATGAACATTGCATTAGAAATGTCCAAAGAGTTGTCTTGGCAATGAATGACAGAAGATATTTTATAGTAGCAATACCAATGACTACATATCAACTTCCTAATATCCCATTGGACCCATTTCCCACATGCAACCTACCTATGACACTGTTTCTTATATGTCAATATATAAGAGCTTATATTCTCAAGGAGTGACTCCAAGACTCAGGATGAAGAAGCTGGGTTGACAAGTAGATATTCACTTCTCATATTCTATGACATTATACATGTACACACACACACACACACACACACACACACACACACATACACACACACACACACATGCTTATCATTAGCCCTAGGAAATGTTCTGCTAGACACAGGATGCTCTTTTTGTTCTCAATGAACCCAATATGAAAATAGTTTTATTGGAGAAAATGTATGGCAAGTATTACACAATGAAAAAGTTCTATAATAGGACTCTGCTGTTTCCACTATGTGCCAACGCACTATAGACTACAAGTTGAGAAAGCTTCCCACAGTAGAACATGCCAGAGGAACATTTGGAATATGAGTCAAAAGTTAGATGAGACCAAACAAAAATACCACCTCATTAAATAAAATCTGCAAAGGCATTGGTTGAGGGGCAAAGTCTCCCAGGAGACAACTATGTATTAAGGTGGTGGTAGTGTGATATCTCGGAGGGTGTCAAGAAACAAGGGAGACAGTTACCATGCCATAAAACACAAGCACTCCATGGTCTAAGGTTTAAAGCTTTAACCTTATATTGGAGAGAATGGGGGAATTCTGCTTCATCAACACATTTAGTTACAATTATAGAGTTCAGTGCATTTCTACACTGCCCTCACTTTCCTCTGCCCATGTCAGACACAGTCTAACACCTCCTTCAAGACCATGCTGACAGTGCTGGCACTTTTACCATGCATTGGCATCATGCTAACTCTACATTTTACAAATCAACTCTCTCACTAGGTAAATGAGGATAAGTTTTTGAATTTCTATGTAACTGATAAGAGAATAAGGATTTCTGGGTGTATGAAGCAAGAGTAGAAAAAGATTATAGAGGCTAAAATCATGTGTAGGTGTACAACCGCATTCGCGGTAATTGGCTCTGCTGGTTTTGTGGGTCTGTTGTGCCACACTTGATGGGGAGCTGTCTCATGTAAGTGAACCTGTGAAAGGAGCTAAGATTTCAAATTCAGAGTGATACAAAGGAGAAATGCACATAAGCTAGATGAATATTATGGTCCTAGGTATTTTCAGCATAATCTTATTGTTTATGTCATGGATCAGCCATAAAGTCAGCCAAAAGAACCCAGATCCACAATGGTACAAAAGCTTTGGGAATTAGCAAATGTAATTTAAAATAAGGAAAATGCAAAGGTTTATATTTAAAGATCTAAGGTATAGACTCATCTCCTCTGAAGAAAATTCATAACTTTGCTAGGATTATCACATGTTCATGTCCAAGTGACTGTAGACTATATAAAGTGACAAGAAAGGAAATGGCAAATACTATAAGCAGGTGAGCATGTATATTGTTTTATTTGTACTAATAAACGTCTCTGTCTTGGCTGTGATATTGGAAACAATATGCAAAAGTAGTTTCATGATGCAGGTTTTGCAATTTGCCAAAATGAACCCTTATTAATGTGCAGAAAGTAGTGTGTGGCCAAAAAGGGAGATCAGGATGTGACATGAGGAAAACTGAGGAATATCTGATGAGGATGGACAGACAGACAGAGAGAGATACATACACACACATATACACATACATACATACATGCATATACACATACACATACATACATACACACACACATATATATACATACAAAGAGAGAGGGAGGGAAAGAGAGAGAAACATCTCATGTTGACAGGTATAGACATATGATGGTAGTGAATTTCAGTAGATCAGAAGAAAAGCTGCAAACACCATGTGGCACTAACTACAGGGTACAACACCTCCACATATCAAATATGATCACAGCACATTAGGAAACCTCTGCGACCTTTCTCAAAAGCACGATACAGGAGAATCCTTTCAAATTTAGTGGCTAGAAAGGTAAAGTCCACCCACACACTTGGTCATTTCCAAGAATATATGCCCAAGCAGCACAGAATTTTGAGTGTTTTAAAATCTGAGAGTTAGTACTTTATGAACACACAGGTATAGAAGAGCTATGATAAGGATGTTTCAAAGAGATGGGGTTATCTACATTTACATTAAATCAGTTCTCTTCTGTGACTTTGCTAAAGAGAGAAGAGCTTCATTGTGTGACCCTACAATGCCTGATTTGTACCTGGGCTCATATCCAACAAAATAGTGGAGCCAATGAACCATTAGTATATATGGGGGGATGACACAAATTAATGAAACAGACATAAAAATCACATGTTGGGAGGATAGAAGATGATCTCAAAACATAAAGAAAAATGATTTAACAATACACATAGATAAAACTGCATTTTTATTTATTTTTTTACAGAACATGAAGAAGGCTGAAACACAAATTGTAGTTATTAGTTGTTTTGGTTTTTAATTAATTTATTTTGTAAGAATTAAACACCATTTGCAAATTCTTAACCAAATTGAACAAAAAAGGGAAGACTTACTTCAATTAAACTAGAAATTGAAAGGCAAACATTATAACAGATATGAATGAAATTCCAGAAAATCATAATGATATACATTATAAATTTGTTTTGGTAAACTGAAAATTCTGAAAAAACTGGTGAGTTTTTAGATAGCAAAATTAAACATAATTCAATGAATGATTTTAACAAATGCATACTTTGTAACCTACTTGAAATACTAATAAAATACTCCAATACTAAAAATAAAAAAACAGTAATAACAGAAACAAACATAAGAAAATTTGGACTTACTACAAAATTCTACTATAACTTTAAAGCTAAGACAAATACATATCATATAATTCTATAAAACAAAAAATAAACAAACTCAAAGCCAGATATTGGGGAAAAGGCTGAAAAGAGAGAGGAAACAGACCGCAGTCAATTTTTAGCCAGTCAAATTCTCAGGGTAAAAGCTATCTTCTAGAATCCTCAGCCTGGCTTGTTGCTCTTACAAAATACCTGAATGTCTGCCTAAGACTTCTTAAATATCTTCCCGGCCCAGTTGTTACACTTCTGGGTTCAACTGTGCATCATAATTCTAGAATTAAAGGTGTGAGCTACTACTGTTTGGCAGTTAGGCCTTGAACTCACAGAAACACAGAAAGATCTGTCTCTGGAGTTATGGGATTAAAGACATAGGTCACCACTTGGTCTTTCCTGTTCTGGGATTAAAGGCATGAATTAGCATCTTTACCCCTCCTGGCTTGACTGTGGATGGATCTGTTCTCTGATATTCCAGGCTGATTTTATTAAATATAAAATATCTTAAGACCAAGGTGGTATATGCACTTTGACTCATAGATCAGAACATTCCAAATGCAAGAGCTGTAGATCACACAGCCTCAAGGACCCAGCAAAAGCATAATTTTAAAAGAATTTGTATTTTTATCCTAGCTGTCAACTGCCTTGGTGGCAGGGTGATAAATGTTGCTGAATTTGAGTTAAATGAACTAAAACTATGAGAGAATACTTGAAGGACTATGGAAGTCTATAATAGTTCACCAACTGGACACCAGGGAAATAACAGAGATAGATCAGCAAAAACCTAGCATGAGCCTGAAGAATTTGGACATAGTTACCCAAAAAATTACCCACTGTGTCTTCCCAATAATCAAAGTGATGACCACCACTCATGCAACATGCTGAGGCTCCTAATGCTCACTAGACTTCAGTCTCAGGCATGGCCTGCTTTTTGTCCTTACAACTTTGAACATCCGTGGATTAGACATGATGGGTACATTTGAGGTTTTAGTTTTTTTTTTCCTTAGAAATGAATCCATAGATGCTTTAACCTAAGACATGAAGGAGACTAGCATTCTACTTGATAAAGGAAGATCCCAGGCATAGCACAAGTACTGGGATACATTTCTGAAGATGACAGTTTAGACCTTATGAATCCGATATGTGGCCAGAACCTAAAGACACAACAAATATTTCAGGCAATAGTAATAGTGATAGTAATCACAGCATGAATAACAACAAAACAACCTACCTCAACTGTGAACCACAACCTTTACAGAGATGACTGTGTACTAGGCCTCATGGTAAGTACTTCAAACATTTTATCACATTTGGGCAAGGTCTACACTCATCTTCAGAGTAGCTACCTTCTATGTTATGCAGCTATGTTAAGTGGTTCCCTGCTTTTAGGGAGTTTATCAAAAGAAAATCTTGATTTGAGGACTTGACAGGGCCAGAGTAATTATTTGGGCTTTTATCAATGGAGCTGGAAAACAGGCTATGTGCTTCCTATAAGTGTTCTCTTTGAGAGCAAGCAGAATTTCCCTATTCTATCCACTACAGCCATCCATCCTGGCTCAGAGAATCCTCATCTAACATACAAATACCCCTGATGGACACAAAGTTTGTATTTACTTTTTAATAATATGACTTTCTTGATTAAATTGTCAACGGACAGGGAGAAGAAGAGATCTAATTTATAGCCACTAGTTTCTAG
Source organism: Sigmodon hispidus (assembly GCA_004025045.1). Classification (NCBI taxonomy): domain Eukaryota; kingdom Metazoa; phylum Chordata; class Mammalia; order Rodentia; family Cricetidae; genus Sigmodon; species Sigmodon hispidus. The sequence continues at coordinate 43,142 of PVIH01012731.1, read as the reverse complement.
TGCTTTCTATGTGATAAGTGATGTCTTACTTTTTACTCTCAGTTCGCAAGAGAGGAATTTGAGGCTTATAGAATTTTAAGTCACACATTGAAGGTTGAATAAAAAGTGACAGGTATAAGGGAGACAAGCTTCTTTACAATTACCTCTACTTGTCTGGGAAAGAACATTTGAAAAATGGACCCATAGTCTGCCAAAGGCTCACCACAATAAGAAAAAAGAGAGATAAAGAAAAACAAAACCCCCCAAAGCTCTTTTCTTTTGACATTTCAACATTGTTTGTATGAAAATACAAGTAGAAACAAATACATGTACTTACATGAGCAGAAATATCCTGGGAGTCTGAGCATTTATTTCAGACATATCACAAAAAGATATATCTATATATCTATATCTATCTATGTATATGTATATCTATCTATCTATCTATCTATCTATCTATCTATATATATATATATATATATATATATATATAGAGAGAGAGAGAGAGAGAGAGAGAGAGGGAAGAAGGAAACAAAGCTTCTGATGAATAAGTGAGTGGGAGAAACCACAAGAAAATGAGATGTAGAGAAACTGTGGCTCTGATTCCTTTGGGAAGAAACTAGCATGCTGATGGTGTTTGTACTGCAGAGGATGCACAGAGATTACAATTTCATCAAAGCTGGTATTGGACCTGATCTTTCAATTTTCCCAGTTGGCTACAGAAACAACATTGGAATTTTCCAAGCAAAGTGTTTATGGGTTTTTGTTTTGTTTCGTTTTGTCTGGGTTTTGTGTATAACTGAAATAAGGGTTCCTTTAGTACCATTGGGAGAATTTATAACCTTTGGAACTCAGCAGCTAATTGGGAATGGATGGTAATGCAGACCTTGTTCCCACCATCACTCTTAATATATGTGAGGTTTCACTGTTAATTTCCATTAAATTAGACATACTTAAGTGATTTAGCTGGGGTCTCAGTTGATGCTAACTTAGAAATGCTGCTAGCATTCCTCTTTCCCTTTTCTTTCCCTCTCTTCTCTTCTTTTGCTATTCTCTTTTCCTTTTGTCTCCTCCTCCTCTTCCTCCTTCTCCTCTTCCTCCTTCTCCTTTTGCTCCTACTTCATCTGTAGTATGGAAAAAGGAAAGAAAACAGCATCCTCAGGTCCATGGTCTTTCACAACGTCAAATTTTCAGCTACAGGACCCAGAGCATCAAAGAGAACATCCATGCCCTTCCACATTAAAGACAAGACTTATCCTGTCAGCCTGACAAGTGCTCCAATAGGAAGCTCAGGTGTAGTGTTAAACAAAAGGTCCAAGTGAACATCCAAACTTCCAATAAGAAGTGGCATTTCTGGGGCTAAATCATTATTGGTGGTATTGTACAGTCTATTGATTCAACAAATTAAACTCTCTTCACTCCTGACATCCTGCCACAGACTTCTGAGAGGAGATACCCTCCTTAATGTCTAATTCCTTATCAATCCCCTCCTTTTCCCTGCCCTCTCTACCACACCACTCTCAACTAAATTTCAGGATGTACAACTGCTTCAATGCCTCAGAGTGAAGGCAACTTCTTGTTGTTCATTCTTTCATCTACCATCATGTTTTTACCTTGTTATTACATCTGGATGCACAGTGGTAATCTTTGTCTTGCTGTTTTTTAAACTAACAACCTGATCTAACCTCTGCCACGCCTAAGATCCAGGTTCTAAGAAATTCAATTAACTTCATAGCCACCCTCACAAGTAAGAGTTCATGCACCTGTATTTTGCTTTCTACATTATTCCCAAGGGGGCAATGGAATTGTTTAGATTGATTGATCTAAATAATTATAAGACAGTATATTTAAATTTAAACTTCAATTCTATTTATGGGGAAACACTTTGGGTGAGATCTTCACACCTGAGACTACCAGTATCTCCATGTCAGTCATTTCCCTGTCTTCCTCACTTAGATAAGAAACTGGGTTGCATTGCTAGAATGGATTTCTCCAACTAATATTGATCAAGAGAGACCTATCTAAAACATACAGAACAAATTTCAAAGCTATGGTACAATGCAGCACATTTCTGGCTCTCATTAAAAATAGGCAGTTATTAGATTGCTGGGATAGAGTAATCACTTGTCTTAATCACAAATAGAGTCTATGAAGTTACACAAACTCCTCTTGTAGTCTTCTCCTTAATATATTCTAAAATAAAACTCCCAGCAATCTTCCTTTTTCTAGGATGAAAAAAAGAATACAAAATAATATTCATGTTTGACTAAAAGTACTCCATTGAGAAAAGTAAAATTCAAGCCCGTGTCTTCACTCCTAGATCATGCCATTCCCATTCTTGAGTTTGTACAGAGCATGCTGTTGTTATGGAGACTGTAAGCCTGTTTACCATAATTGCAGACAAAATAGAAAAGTAGATGGACCTACTCTCTTTATCAGATGTCAATCAATAACAGCAAGCCTTTATCTTTAAATGTTCACTGTTATAGTTCAGTAGGCCCATCTCATTTGCACATACAGAACAAGAATGAAGACTCTCATTCTCAAACATGAAAATACTGTAAAGCTTACCTCATTTCCTCTGCCCATCACCACGCTCCAGCCTCAGTGTCTGTGGAATCAGGCATTTCTAATTAGAGATGGGTCTGGCATTTGTCTTTGTGAATACATTCTTTAAGCTCCAATTTGCTGCCAAACTGTAGGTCTCCACAGGTGGGAACTGATGGGAAAAAAGCATTTTGCACTGGTTTCTTTTCAAACATAAAGTTTTCATCTCCACAGGAGCAATTAATTTTCCCTGTTTAAAGTGACAGAGAAAAACCCTTATCTTCCCTTTCATTGCAAGCGCTCTAGGGATTGCAGTTTGAGACCAAAGGCATGTTGATCTTCTCCACCTCCCTACTGAGCCACAGGAGTTGATTTCTGAATAAAATCCTCAGAATTCTATTAACGAGTTAGAAATCTGGCCAGTTACCATTGAGAACCACAAGATTATAAGGCATGATAATGCAGTTTTTAAGCATCAACTTTTGAATAGCATTTTCAAAGCTGTTTGAAACATCTCTTTCCCACAGTGCTTAATAATGTCAAAGTTCCCTCCCTGTTAGGATACAAATGTTTGTGTCCCCACCCTAAGACTTCATGTATTGAAATACTAAGCTTCAGTATGATGGTATTTGTAAAGTGATTACGTCTTGAGGGTGGGACTGTCTGAGGTCATAGTAGTGCCTTTAAAAAGGTACTCACTCATTAGTGGACTTTAAACAAAAAGCAAAGCATTCCCAAGCGCAAACCACAGCCACTGAACAGCTTGGGATGTGAAACACCTTGGACCGGCACCTCGGAGCCCATTCCATCCAGAGGAACTCCTGACCCAGTCTTGATGTTGGGGTGCGGAAAGTAGATCTGCCTGGAGTGGATGCTGAACTAAGCCACTTTGTGACTTTGGGACCTCCTGCTCTTGCTGGGGAGGAGATAAGGAGATGGGGAGAAGAGAGAGTGACTGGGAGGGGGAAGGGAAGTTGAACAAAGGGATACATGGATAAAATATGAGACTTTATTCAGAATAAAAATAAAAAATATCAAAAAAGGAGACTATGTCAACATCCTTTGCCCCTTTCTTCCATGAAGGCACAGAAAGCTTTCATTTATGGATTGGAAATGTGGGTAGCAACTTGGCTGGCATTTTGATTTTAGATTTTCCAATCTACAGTGTTCTGAGAAACTACTGTATGTTCTTTACAAATGACATAGCTTATGACATTTTGTTATAGTACTTCAAATAAACTAATGATACTTTTTCTAAGATGGGTAATTTCTCTTCTCCATCATGATACGAAAAGGAAAATGTAATTATAAATACAATTAACTTTGTTATCTTATAACATGAGCAGATATGGAAGAAAGTAGAAAAATTAAAAGGCCTGGGTATAGGATTTGACTCCATTGCTTTTTAAGTCCATGGATCATTTATTCTTTATGTTCTTAATTTTCTGTTCTCTAGAGTGGGTGCCTTGCTACTCCTTGCCACCTGACAGATGTAGGATGAGGTCAGCTCAGACCATCACACTCACACTTTGTTCATTATGAAGCTCTGTGACAATTACATATATTGCTTCTTTAAAATAAGATGTCATTGTGGAGAATCACAAATTTGCTGATATTTCCCAATCCATATGAAAGGGCATTGTAATTATCATAGAAGATTCTTAAATAAAAAGGGAAATAATCAGAAATCTAAAGTAGGCAATAAAAATTTTAGAAAAACCAAGACATTATGACTGCTCAACTTTAATTTCTCTATGTGAACAGTGTAAAAAAGTATAACTGCCTACTCTAGGCTTGTAATGAAACACACACACACATACCACATACTGGTGATTGTAACTGACACACAATAAAAACACAATCAGGGTTAGTTCCTTCTAACGACACTGGCTGCAACCTCACTCGATCTGAGTTGCTCTTAGTTTGAATATAGGTCCTTGATTTTATGAGGGAGGGGAATATCAGAGGCTATGCATAGGTCTATACCACAGAAGCTGGGAAACATAAATTGCAAGCTCTATCTCAAATCACCCAAGGACAGGAAAATTACTCAGCATGATAAAAAAACACAAAAATGGGGACATTTCTGTAATCTCACTGGCTCAGAGTATAATTTTAGAATGGTTGTTTATCATATATTTTAAAAGCAGCACATGCAATATACATTTATGCAGTGGTCCATTTATAAACAAGTACATGTACATTTCAAGGCACAGTTTGATAGAGAGATCTCCATGCTTTATAAAATATATAATATGGTACATTCAGCTTTATTCTCCCCACAATTATTTGATATAGTATTTTAGGATATGCAAATAGGTTATAATCCAACAACTAAAAAGTACCATTTTTAGAAGGTTTGTCTTCTCTAACCATGATGCTCAGTGTCCTGGCATCTTCAGCTCCTCCTAGGATAGTCCTTTGTGATAAGTGGCAATGTTACTGTTTTATAGTTCAGGAAACAAAGCGGTCATATCCAGGGCTGTGGACTTAAAACAGGTGACAAGCAGAGAACAACATAGATGTGACTATTTTTTGTAGATGTTTTGTTAATGAACCCCAGAGAACAAGTCTAACAATTTCTCTTTACTTTAAGTGCTAAAAATCATTTAATAGCAGTAAGAGATGAAATCCATCTTAGGATTTCTTATACCTTGCACAGGGCAAGCACTTCATCAGGGTCTGCCACTGGCACTATAAATAAAATCTGGGTCTTATAAATCTACTTGCTACCTTAGACAAGCCCAGAGCTGATACCCAACCTTGAATTGGTTGTCTGGTAGGAAAAAAAAATGAACCAGATTTCCTTAGGCACAGAGAATTCTCTAGTGACAGTGTCATCAGGGTTTTTAATTTAAATTTTCCCACAGGAGTTTTCAGAGAAAAGGAGCAAATTTGTCAGTGGTGGGATCAGCATTGAGATCCATAGCTTTCCCTGTACTGTCTATGCATCTGTTCAAGTAGGTTTGTTGTATCAACACTTGGTGGTCTGAAGCTACTGCCATGAAGTTAAAGATGCAGTGTTAGCAGAGGCCTGACAAATAGATTTGTTTTCCATAAGAAACAGGTGATTGCATAGGATATTGAATCCCTGGCTTGGTTCCAGCTTTCTGGTCTCTGTGTTCAAAGGATGGATTAAAGGTAGAGATCAGAGAGTAGACCGCAAGAGAGATACTGTTAACATTTTGGTGGACATTGGGGAAGAGTGGACTCAGGAATCAAGGCTGAGCTACTATTACCTTGTCTCACCTTACCTGACTTCCTTCTAAGTGAACAATCCTTTACCATCAGGAAATATTTAGGAACCCTCATGTATTTCATGTACAGGGAAGCAAAGTGGCCCCTTGACTCCAGAAACATCCCTAATAAAAACATTGCACAAGATGCAAGCCGTTTTGATGGTTTTGTTTTCCCATGCAGGTTTAATTTTGTCATTAAGTATGAAAGTCTATATTTATTCTAGTTTGGTCTATGACTATATTTTTACTCAAGATAATTAATATTTTTACATTTATTTATTGTTCATTTATTTGCATATGGCATTGCATGTTCGCCACAGTTTGTGTGTGTGTGTGAGAGAAGACAATGTACACACTGCTGATTTTTATTAAAATGAAATCCTCCATTTTCAAGGCCAGAAGGAGTCTATTCTGGCTTTAAAAGTGGAGGCTTTATATTAGCTTTCCAGGGAATCATCACCTTGATTTCCAGTTTCCATGAAGAGACCATGCAGGAAATCTATCTAAAGGAGAACAATGAAAGAAGCAGGGGCAAGTAGATGACAAAGCATAGGCAGACAGGAGATTCTTATCTCAGTAACCTCTTCTGGGACTCAACTAAGGATGCTAGCACTAACATATAATTAGAAAGATGTAGTGGGGTTATGTTTTTGCATTGTAAATCATTGTCCCGCCTACTGGTTTAATAAAAATGCTGATTGGCCAATATCAGACAGGAAGTGTGGGCAGGACTACCAGACTAAGAAAACTCTAGGAATATTTCAGAGCAGAGCAGAGACACCACAGAGATTCCAGGAGACACAGAGGAAAGAAGATAAAAATGCTGCAGAGAAAAAGTAACAAGCTGCATGGCTGAACAACATAAGAATCATGGGTTGTGTTAAGATGAAGGTGAAGGAGTTAGCAATTTATATACCTGGACCCTAGGTCAATCAGTGTAAAATTAATGTAAGTATCCATGTGTCTCTGTGGGACTGCTGGACTGCCAGACTGCCAGTCAAACCTCTGGCCTAGGCCCAAAAGTCCGGGCCAGAAACCATTTACAACAGAGAGGACTTAGGAACCAAAGGCTGGGAGACAATAGCAAATCCACACTAATGCGCTGCACAAAATGGGATCCAGGAACTGGCAGATAAAAGTCCAACTGTGCTCAGACCAGAGGTTCTAGGTATGAGAAAACTAGCTTTCAATGAGCCTTTCTTCCTGTGGGAGAGTCTCTTTCAGTGACAATTGTCATTGGTTCCAGATCAGGGAGAGTTAAGACTGCTGTTGTCCAGACTGCATCTTTTACAAATGAACATGTGTTTCAGTTTCCTTCCTTCCACAGCCTTGTTGAGAACTTTGAATAAGTGAGTTCTTGCTAATCATCTAGTATTATGCCTGGCAGGATAGTAATGGCAATAGTGATATAGCCTCAATTCATATTATTGTATTAATTTCACATTCCTGGGCTGTGCTAGGGCATTCAAGAAACAATTACACCCATGCATCTCACTATTGGACTGAAGGAATTCTTTCAAAGCCCATAGGTAGTAGAGAATATGAATCTACAATCACTTCTCTAACATATTTCTGTTCAAATATGCCAAACCCCATAACCAGTGTCTTCTCCATCATTATGATTTCTACTTCAAGGGCTAATGAAAACTTTCATTTTTTTTTTAATTCTGGTCACCTACTATCCCAAGGTAGATCCAAGGTTTTGGGCTCTAGATTCTTGAGCTCTTTATATAGCTTAGAGATCAGTCCTCTATCACTTGTAGGGTTGGTTAAAATCTTTTCCCATTCTGTAGGCTGTCATTTTGTCCTATTGACAGTGTCCTTGGCTTTACAAAAGTTTCTTAGCTTCAGGAGATCCCACTTATTGATTGTTGGTCTTAGTGTCTGTGCCACTGATGTTATATTTAGGAAGTAGTCACCTGTGCCAATTCATAAAAGTGTATTTCCCACTTTCTTTTCTATCAAGTTCAAAGTGGCTGGGTTGAAGTTGAAGTCTTTGATCCACTTGGATTTGAGTTTTGTGCAGGCTGACAGGCTCGGATCTATTTGCATTTTTCTACACACTTCCATCCAGCTATGCCAGCACCATTTGTTAAATATACTATCTTTTTTCCATTGAATGTTTTGGGCCTCTTTGTCAAAGATCAGGTGTTCATAGGTTTTTGAGTTAATGTCTGGTTCCTCAATTCTATTACATTGATCCACAAGTCTGTTTTTATGCCAGTTCCAGGCTGCTTTTATTACTGTAACTCTATGAGATAACTTGAAGTCAGGGATGATGATACCTCCTGAGGTTCTTTTGTTGAGTAAAATTGTTTTGGCAATCCTGGCTTTCTTGTTATTCCAAATGAAATTGAGTATTGTTCTTTCAAGGTCCAAAAAATATTGTGTTGAGATTTTGATGGGCAGTACATTGAATCTATATATTGCCTTTGGTAGAATTGCCATTTTTACTATGTTGATCCTACCAATCCAGGAACATGGGAGAGCTTTCCATTTTCTGATATCCTCTTCAATTTCTTGCCTCAGTGATTTAAAATTTTTGTCAAATAGGTCTGTTACTTCTTTGGTTATAGTTACTCCAAGGTATTTAATACTATTTGCAGCTATTATGAAGAGTAATGTTTCTCTCATTTCTTTTTCAGCTCTTCTATCTTTAGTGTATAGAAGGGCTACTGATTTCTTTGAGTTAATCTTGTATCCTGCTACATTGCTGAAGGTGTTTATCAGCTGTAGAAGTTCCTTGGAAGAATTTTGTGGGTCACTTATGTATACATTCATATCATCTGCAAATAGAGATAGTTTCACTTCTTTTCCAATTTGTATCCCCTTAATCTCTTTTCATTCCCTTATTGCTTTAGCTGAAACTTTGAGAACTATATTGAACAGATAAGGGGAGAGAGGACATCCTTGTGTAGTTCCTGATTTTAGTGGGATTGCTTTGAGTTTTTCTCCATTAAGTTTGATACTGGCTGTCGGCTTCTTGTAAATTGCCTTTATTATATTTAGGTATTCTCCCTGTATTCCTGATCTTTTCATGGCTTCAATCATAAAGGAGTGTTGGATTTTGTCAAAGGCTTTTTCCGCATCTAAGAATATGATCATGTGGTTTTGTTTCTTTAGTTTTTTCATATGATGGATAACATTTGCAGTTTTTCCTATGTTAAACCAGCCCTGCATTTCTGGAATAAAGCCTACTTGGTCGTGGTGGATGATATCTTTTATACATTGTTGTATATGGTTTACCAAAATTTTGTTGAGAATTTTTGCATCAATATTCATGAGGGAAATTGGTCTATAATTCTCCTTCTTTGTTGTGACTTTGAGTGGCTTGGGAATTAGGGTAATTGTGGCCTCATAAAAGGAATTTGACAATATACCTTAAGTTTCTACTTTGTGAAATAGCTTGAGGAGTAACGGTATTAATTCTTCTTTGAATGTCTTGTAGAATTCAGCACTGAAACCATCTGGACCAGGGCTTTTATTTTTGGAGAGGTTTTTTTAATGACAGCTTCAATTTCCTTAAGGGTTATAGGCCTGTTTAGGTAATTAATCTGATCTTCATTTAATTTTGGTAGATGGTACCTGTCCAGAAAGCTGTCCAGGGGCTGGAGAGATGGCTCAGTGGTTAAGAGCACCGTCTGCTCTTCCAGAGGACCCGGGTTCGATTCCCAGCACCCACATGGCAGCTAACAACTGTCTGTAGCTGTAGTTCCAGGCAAACACCAAGGCAAATAAATAAATAAATAAAGTTTTTTTTAAAAAAAAAAAAAAAGAAAGCTGTCCATATCTTCTGGTTTTCCATTTTTGTGGAATACAGATTTTCGAAATATGATCTGATAATTCTCTGCAATACCTGGGGGTCTATTTTTATGTCCTCCTTTTAAATTCTGATTTTGTTGATTTGAACATTGTCTCTCTGTTTTTTGATTAGCTTGACTAAGGGCTTATCTATCTTGTTAACTTTCTCAAAGTACCAACTCTTAGATTCATTTATTCTTTGTATTGTTCTTTTTGTTTCAATTGTATTGATTTCAGCTCTAAGTTGATTATTTCCTGCCATCTACTCCTTTTAGGTGACTTTGCTTCTTATTGTTCTAAGGCTTTCAGCTGAGCTGTTAGGTCTCTAGTGTGGGATTTCTCTAGGTTTTTCATATAGGCATCTTGCACTATGAATTTTCCTCTTAAGACTGCTTTCATTGTGTTCCACAAGTTTGGATACATTGTGGATTAATTTTCATTAAATTCTGGGAAGACTTTGATTTCTTTCTTAATTTCTTCCTTGACACAGAGATGGTTCAGCTGAGTGATGTTTAGTTTCCATGAGTTGGTAAGCTTTCTTTGGGTTTTGATGTTGTTGAACTCTAACTTTAGGCCCTGGTGGTCCGACATGTTACAAGGGATTATTTCCATTTTATTGTAGCTGTTGATATTTGCTTTATGACTAATTATGTGGTCAATTTTGGAGAAAGTTCCATGAGGAGCTGAGAAATATGTATATTCCTTTGCCTTTGGGTGGAAGCTTCTGTAGATATCTATTAAATCTATTTGCATCATAACCTCTTTTAGACTCCTTATTTCTCTGTTGAGTCTCTGGTTGACCTATCTAGTGTTGAAAGTGGGATATTGAAGTCTCCCACTATTAGGGTGTAAGAATTGATTTGGGATTCGAGCTTTAGCAGTGTTTCTTTTACATGGGTAGGTGCCCTTATATTAGGGGCATAAATATTCAAGATTGAAATCTCCTCTTGACCAATTTTTCCTGTGATGAGTAAGTAGTGACCGTCTTGGTCCCTTTTAATTGCTTTTAGCTTAAAGTCTACTTTGTTAGATATTAGGATTGCAACCCCTGCTTGTTTCTTAGGACCATTTGACTAGAAAACCTTTTCCCAACCCTGTATTCTAAGTCTGTGTCTGTCTTTGCAGTTGAGGTGTGTTTCTTGTAGGCAACAGAAGGATGGCTTCTGCTGTTGTATCCATCTTGATAGTGTGTGATGTTTTATAGGAGAGTTGAGTCCACTGATATTAAGGGATATTAGTGACCATTGATTTATATTTCCTGCCATTTTTGGTGGTAACTTGTTTGTATTTCCTTTCTCTGGAGTATTCTTCTGTGGAATTATTGATTGTTTGTGATTTCATGGGTGTATCTGGGGTCCTTAGGTTGGAGTTTTCCCTCTAATACTCTCTGTAGTGCTGGATTGGTAGATAGATATTGTTTCAGTCTGACTTTGTCATGAAATATCTTGTTTACTCCATCTATGGTGATTGATAATTTTGCAGGGTATAGTATTCTAGTTTGGCAGCCATGCTCTTTTAGCAACTGTATAACTTCTGACTAAGCCCTTCTAGCTTTCATCATTTCCATTGAATAGTCAGGCATTATTCTGATGGGTCTGCCTTTATATGTGAGTTGGCCCTTTTCTTTTGCAGCTCTTAAAATTTTATCTTTGTTCTGTATGTTTTGTGGCTTGATTATAATGTGGCACGCTGACTTTTTTGGGGGGGTCATATCTATTTGGTGTTCAGTAAGCTTCTAATATCTTTATAGGCATTTCCTTCTTCAGGTTAGGGAAGTTTTCTTCTATGAATTTATTGAAAAAAATTATCTGTGCCTTTGAGATGGTATTCTTCTCCTTCTTCTATTCCTATTATTCTCAAGTTAGGTCTTTTCATGGTGTCCCAGATTTCCTGAACATTTTAAGTTATGGCTTTTTTAGTTTTACTATTTTCTTTGACTGATATATCTATTTGAGCTACTGAGTCTTCCACTTCAGAGATTCTATCTTCCATCTCTTGAACTCTGTTTGTTATGATTGTATCTGTGGTTCCAGCTTTTTTCTTCAGAATTTCTATTTCCCTCTTTGCCTCATTTTGTAACTTTTTTATTGCTTCTATTTCAGCTTTTAGTTCCTGGCATGTTTCTTTCATAGATTTGTTCATCTCTTCCAATTTTTTGTTTGTATTTTCTTCTGTTTCTTTAAGGCTATTTTTCATATCTTCATTGAGAGCTTCTATGATCATCAAAAAGGAATTTTTGGTGTTGCTTCCTTCTGTCTCCTCTTCATTGCTCAGTTCAGATCTTGTATTTGTAGAATCGCCACTTTCTTCTGGAGTTACCTTGTTGTCCTTTATATTATTATGTATATTTTTACACTGGCGTCTGCCCATGGCTTCAGTGATACACGATTAGATGGCTCCTGGTCAGTTGTGGCACTCGGGCTTGTGTGCCTTCTGTCACCTCTAAGGAAAAGGTCTGCTCAATCACTACTTCTGCACTGTTCAGGGGACTGAATTTCAAGTCTTCAATCTTTCTTTCTCTGTTTGACCAATTGGAGGCGGGGTGGCGGCCGTGTAAACTCCCTCAGCAGCTGGGGGTACTGTGGCAGTCAGAGTTTATCTCTGCCTGCTACAGAGTGTGTTGGTACATGCTCTGCAGACAGCAACCGGTCCAGCAACCCGAACTGGAACCAACAGGAGCTCATCTCTCCCTGGCAGTGATACAGGCGCTCGGGCCTGCTGATCCCTCCTCACCCTTGGGGGCGGGGTCTGAGTCTGTCCTTCAGGGTCCCCAGTCCTTATCTGTTTGCTCAGTTTGAGGTGGGTAGCTGTGCAAATTCCCTCAGCAGCAAGTGGTGGGACCATGGCATGCAGAGTTTATCTCTGCCTGCTACAGAGTGTGCTGGGACATGCTCTGCAGACAGCACCCGTTCCCCTACTTGAGTTTTTCAAATACTACTTATTACAGGATACTACATCTGCCTCAGGAGCATTGTCTTATGAGCCTGCTACCTTTCCTCCCATCATTTTTTACTTACTTTCTAGGGACAAGGCTTAAATATAACAAAAACTTTATGTGTAGGAGTTGATGTGGAGCTATATATATGTGGAAGCAATTATATCCACACTTGTATGTATTTGTGTGAAGACTAGAGAAAAACTGTAGAGCCATCTACTTTGTTTATTGATACCTGGTCTATTACTGGCTGGAAGTCACTTGTTAAGCTAACATGACTGGACTCCAAACCCCCCAGGATTTGTGTGAGTCTGCTTCCTCAGCACTGGAAAATCTGCTCATCTTAGCAGGGTGCTGGAGACCAAATTCAGGTCCTTGTGCTTTCAAGGCAAGTGCTTTACTAAGTCATCTCCTCAGTCCCACAAATGCATCAGTGCTTTAAAGAGCATATATATGTGTGCTGTACTGGAACTATTTATTTTTTACTATGAACATTCTTAATTCTGCCCTGATATTTAATGTTTATAATAATATACAATACCAGAGGGTAGACTATCTTTCTGTCCAACCAGAAAATGCCCTCACACACCAAAACTGATGTTTGCATGGAGGAAAGTAGCTTGGTAACTTTCCACATTGGCAGCTTCTGCATTCTAAGAAACAATGAGGTGTTATACACATTTTTTGGTACCTGTTGATATTTGCTTTATGACTTAGTATGTGGTCAATTTTAGAGAAAGTTCATTGAGTTGCCAAGAAATATGTATATTCATTTTTGTTTGAATAAATAGTCATATACGTTTATGATTTGGGTTTTGCTTTGAACAGGACAGGGCCAGCTTCATCAAGGACTCCACTAATATTTCTGGCTTTTCAGGATAAATGTTTCTTTTTTTTTGCTTTCATTTGCACCACTCATACAATAGAAGAAGTCACAGTTCATAAGTGACAAAATATAAAAGGCTGTGCACCAAAATCTTTATTTAAAGGAACTGCCATTGGCCCTTATTTATCCTGAAGACCTGGGTTGCCTGCTACCTGCTCACTGGGAAATCATTTTTTTCTCATCCAAGACCAGTCTTCTTTCTCAGAAGACCTCTGTTTCACCAGCCATGGGTGTGTGTCTCTTGGCACCTAGCTGTCCCTTCTTTCTATTTTGATCCTTTTCTGATCACTTTACCCTCTGTTGTGTTCTATGTGTGTTTCTATCTCTATTTCTTTATAAATAAATCACACGTGCTGCCTCATTTTGCAAAACTATTACCTGTAGTGCAAATCTGTCTTCAAGGCTCAAATAGAGTTGCAAGGCTCTATTTGCAGTGATTGTGAAAGTGTTCCTATTGTGCTTTCTTTGTCCTAGGAAATTGTTACCTGATGAATTCATAAACTTGGTTACCTTATCCTGTTCCTGTGTTAGTGATGCTCACAACCTCCAGAGTAGCTGTGATTAACAGCAACTCTTTTCTGTCTTCAGCCCTCCCAACTTCAGGGTGAGAGACTCTCTAAATCCAATGACATTGTCAGCTAGTGTTTTCCATTTCACAGCAGCACCAGCAGCTGTTACAAGTGAATCAAAGAGGACCAGAGATATATAAAAAAAAAAATCACAGGAGAAGGGAGAGGCTAGTGGCAATGTCCCTAGAAGGCAAAGGGGCTTTTGCAAGCTTAGCATAAAGGTATTTCTAAGCCTGTTTGTAAGAGGAGGCAACTTGTGTCCCACAATCTGAAACTGTTCCTCCTACTATGACCATTATCTCTTTCAAGTGAGGGACTTCTTCCCAAGTATCAAAATGTCTCATTTCCAATTAAACACTTCTGATTGCCAAATGGTCATTTCATATTCATACTGAACTGAGGCAAGTGTTTTGAGTTCACAGATCCCTGGAAGAGAGGCTCCTTCAATAGTTAGGGAGCATGGTAGAACAGCACAGAAACCACTTTATCACCCAATATGGCCCTGCCTTGGGGAAGGCTTTAACATGGTAAGTGTGCTGCTGTAGAAGCCTGGTTCTAAAGAGAGTGTCACCTGAGACTTGGCCTGATTTCAGCTTGTTCTGGTATTCTGAGGTAAAATTTCCTCCTGTCAAGCCAACTTGCCTTTCTTCTTAATTTCACTAATGTGCCAAAATGTCCATTTTTTAAATTTGTTTTCCTTTTTTTATTATGAATAAAGTCTCATTTTTAACCTTGTATCCCCTTGCTCAAACTCCCTTCCCCCTTTTACCCCCAGTCACTCTCTCTTCTCCCAATCTCCTTAACTCCTCCCCAGCATAGGCAGGAGGACCCAAGATACCAAAGTGGCTTAGTTCAGCATCCACTCCAGGTAGATCTGCTTTCCTCACCCCCACATCAAGACTGGGTCAGGTGTTCCTCTTGAGGGAATGGGCTCTAAGTTTCCAGTCCAAGATGTTTCAGATCCCAAACTGTTCAATTGTTGTGGGTTTGGTTTGTAGCTTGGACATGCTTTGCTTTTTGTTTCAAGTCCACTAATGAGTGAGTACATTCCCTGCTTATGTTTTTTGGTTTGTGATACCTCACTAAGGAGGATATTCTCCAAATCCATCCATTTTCCTGCAAATTTTAGGATATCATTTTTTTCTTACTGCTGAGTAGTACTTCATTGTGTAGATGTACCACAATTTGTTAATCTATTCTTCAGTTGAGGGTCATCTACATTGTTTCCAGGTTCTTGCTATTACAAATAATGCTGCTGTGAACATAGTTGAGCTAATGCCTTTGGAGTGTAAATGTGCATCTTTAGGTTATACGCCCAGTAGTGGTATTGCTGAATCCTTGGGGAGATTGATTCCCAGTTTTCTGAGAAACCGCCATACTGAATTCTAGAGTGGCTGGACAAGCTTACACTCCCACCAACAATGGAGGAGGGTCCCCTTTGCTCCGCAACCTCTCTAGCATAGGCTGTAATCTGTGTCTTTTATCTTAGCCAATCTGACAGGTGTCAGGTGGTATCTCAAAGTTGTTTTGATTTGCATTTCTCTGATGGTTAAAGATGTTAGGCCCTTTTTCTTTTTTTCTTTTTATTGTTATTATTATTATGAACAAAGAAGTCACACTTTCTATCCTTGTATATCCTTATTCAAGGTTCCTTCTCCCTCCCACCACATCAGGTCATTCTTTCTTCTCCACAACTCCCCATCCCCTCCCTGGGTAGGCAGCAGGCAGTCCCCTGGTTCCACTGACCCAATATTGCTTAGTTCTATCTCCACTCCTGGCAGATCCAGTTTTCTCCCCACTCCCTCAAGAGTGAGTCAGGTGTTCCCCTAGGGGGAGTGGGATCCAAGGAGTCAGTCCAGGGTGTTTCTGATCCCAAGCTATTCAGTGGTTGTGGTTTGCAGCTTGGGCATGCTTTACTATTTTGTTTGTTTGTTTAGAGTCCACTAATGAGTGAGTACATCCCCTGCTTATCTTTCTGAGTTTGTGATACCTTGCTCAGGAAGATATTCTCCAAGTCCATCCATTTGCCTGCAAATTTTAGGATATCGTTTTTTCTTACTGCTGCGTAATACTCCATTGTGTAGATATACCACAGTTTGTTAATCCATTCTTCAGTTAAGGGCCATCTAGGTTGTTTCCAGGTTCTTGCTATTACAATTAATGCTGCTATGAACATAGTTGAGCTAATGCCTTTGGAGTGTGACTGTGCATCTTTAGGGTATATACCCAGAAGTGGTATTGCTGGGTCCTTGGGGAGATTGATTCTCAATTTTCTGAGAAACCAGTTGGGCACTTCTTCAAGTGTCTTCCAGCCATTTGTAATTCTTCTGCTGAGAATTCCCTTTTTCATTCTGAACCCCATTTTTTGATTGAGATACTCAAGGTTTTGGGCTCTAGTTTATTGAGGTCTCTATATATTTTAGAGTTCAGTCCTCTGTCAACTGTAGGGTTGGTGAAGATCTTTTCCCATTCTGTAGGCTGTCATTTTGTCTTATTCTGAGCAAATTAGGTATAAATATTACTGATTGTAATTTCCAAAGAAACTCAGGAAAACTAATTAATATACAATACCCACAACAAATTATACATTTCTTTCTTTCTTTGAGTTTAGGTTCCAGGTAAGTGTGTTCTGAGGATAATTCAGAGAAAGAGTTTTGCGAGGGCCTGCGAGGGCCAACGTCCCAGCTGTTGTTTGCCACTCTTGTGTGCTGATGGGAGCTATCAGAGATGGTTACAGGTGCAGGCTCAGAGCTCTGAGTGGCACCCACATCATCTTTACCACAGAGGAAAAAAGCCGAGTACCCATGAGGTCTCCCTTGCTACTTTACAACAAAGTGAGATTTCACTTTACTTAGAAAACTGTGAGGTTGTAGGTAGTAGAGTAGTAGCAAGTGAGGAGAGCATCTGCCACCTTCCATCTGTCTCCAGTGAGCTGTGTTAAGTGATGGGTCACAGAGTACCCTACAGTGAGATAGCACATTGTGTGTGGTCATGTTCTCTCTGTCTCTCTGTCTCTCTCTCTCTCCTCTCTCTCATAACAACCAATATAGACTCCCAGAGCCTGCCAAATTTTCCTAAGTAAAGCTGGGAAGTGGCCTCTAAGATAACCTCAATAATAAAGTAAGAAATCAGCTCATTTGCAGAGCCATTGTCAAAAGCTGAGGACCCTTCACCTAGAATTGCCATTTGTGTGAAGTGTTATTGCAAACTGTTACCATGATTATCAGAACAGAGGAATAAAGGAGCAAACTGTCAACACTGTGAGCATGGAGGCAGGGATGGCGATATAGAGATATAGAGAAGCAATCATTAGTTCCAGGAGAGCCAATGACAGCCAGAGGAATGGAAATATTTTCTGAATCACAGCAGCAGGGTGAAGGTCTTGTTAAAAAATAGCTTGGGAGGCCTGGATGTATTTGTTTGTCATTATGTGGGAACACTTATGTGACCATGAAAGTATGCACATAAAGACCCATGCATATATATGTGCATTTAGGTTATGAGTATGGGTGCAGGTAAGAGGCCTGTGTATGTGAATGCCTGTGTTTATATGTGCAGAGGTTGGAGGTAGAGAGTCTATGTATATGGTGATATACATGTGTGACCCTGTGGGTGTTCATATGCACAAAGACATATCCATGTATTTCTGTATTGAATAGGTATATGTCTTTATGTGTAGTATGCCTTTACATAAGTGCAAGGGTGAGTGAGGATGCACAACTTTGTATGTGGATTCATGTGTGTACATGTACCTGTTTGTACATTTGTGTGCTTGCACATAGAGGATATGATCTGTGTGTAAATGTGAGTGTGCACATGCATCCATATATGTCTATGTTTGAAAGTGTGTTTCATTATATATATACATATATTTGATAAACATATTGTACATGCATGTGACTTTAGGGTGTTTATATATACATTTTATATGTATAGGGTGGGTAAATGTATATTCATACATAGGAAAATGTGCACATGTATCTGTAAATATGTGAGTATGTATAGAGGTAGATTTGGGTATGTGTGTACATATATGAGAGTATGCATGTGTGCATGTATGTGTGTACATCCTTTAAGGAATATAATCATACACTAAGTCAGATTAGATTCCCTTATTGCTCTCCATGTTCCATATCTAATTCGTCATACTGCCCATATTATTTTCATTATAACACCCTATTGAACAGACACCCCCACGACTTGGAAAGCTAGAATTGAGAAGGAAAAGTGTGTTCTTCTTATGCATACTTGATACTTGGCCTTGAACCTGGCCCTCAGCTGGTGCTGATTAAACATTAGCCCCATGGAGAAACTATATATCTCATACTGATGAGAATGAGGGATGGTCCATATGGAGGCAGGCAACTCTCATCTTGTTCCTTCACTTCCAGAACTGCTATGTTCCTTGCTGAAACTTTGGGAGCCTAGGCTATGTTACTTTCTCTTTTCATGTTTCTTTTTGAAACACAAATGCATTTCTTGAATTAGAGTGGAATTACATATGAGATCTGAGCCCTGAAGAAATGTAAAACAAATTTCAAGATCTTTTACATTGTAAGAAACCTTACCTCCTGGAATGGTCTGTTTCTTCTGTGGAAACTCAGCAAGATACCCAACATCCTCCTGTTGATTCTCATTTTCTCATCCCTTGTACTCACTTAGTCTCTGTTATTTCAGTTTGGAAGAAATTTAGAAACCTGCCCAATGTATTCCTTGTGGTCAGTGCACTAGGTAAGAGGTGTACTTTTCTGCCTAACACTATAAGAGTTTCTGCCTTTCTTCTAGCCATCGCTGCCTTTCTATAAAATGATCTAGTTGTATGAAGTCAAACTTAACTAATTAGTAACATCCAACTCTTCTCTATCTAAAAAGCTTGATGATTTAGTTGATCCTACCCCTACTTCCTGATATAGATCTCTCATGTATATTGTGACAGAAGTCTTGTGGATAGAATATGCTGGGCTTTCCAGACCAAAAGTAATTCATTTAAATTGTATTAATTCACTTTTCATTGCTGTCACAAAATGCCTGAAATAATCAATTTAAAAAGAAAGAAGGTATATTTGGGCTCAGGGGATAAGAAGAGGGCATGGATTTAGAATCAACTTAAAGAGCTCTCTCCAAATAATCCAAAATTATTTGAATAGATCCTCCCTATTAAACATCTCACAACTTCCCAATTGTCGAGCAAATGAAAGCCAACCCTTTTATACACATGGGACTTGAGGGTGATTTTATGTCCAAGTAAAGCACCTCTTTATATCCCATGATGTTTCCCACTCATTTTATTTTTTACATAATAGATAATGAAGAACAGATCTATGCTATCAAAATGCTGTATCCAGCTCAGACTGTAAAAGATATCTATGTATATACTTAATATCTTCCTGTATTAGTGATTGAATGAAATTCTTAGTGATGAATTAAGAGTCTATATCAGTATAATATGCAGGAGCACTAATTATTACCTGGGTGAATTTAGAAAATAATTACCTACCTTTTTACATGTGCAGTCAAATGTACATGTGTGTTGGCACACATGTTTCAATGTACACACACACATACACTTATGTCAATCTGAAGAGGAAACCTGGTCTCTCACGTGAGTTCAGAGCTCACTGTTACTGCAGGTTTATCTTGCTGGCCTACGCTGGGATCCCCTATTATCACCCTCTAGGCCTGGAACTATGTATTGGTTGTCATACTCACTGGGAAGTTATGTGGGTTCTGGAGCTCTGAACTCTGTTCTCAGGCTTGTACAGTGAAAATTTTATCTAATGAGCCATATCCCCCAAATCCTGATAGGTCTTGAAGCTTCATTTTTTTGCCATATAAAACTTACCTGTCAGTAATAATTAACTCACACAATCCTGTGAACTTTTCTAAAAATGCTTCTACATGTACTATGAAAGCACATCAGCATGAAACTCCATCAGTACAAGACCCAGTCTTTATAACTCAATTCCATGATCCTCTGTAACAGAATAGCACCTTTCTTCCCTAGAGGTGTCTTGAGAAAAGGTGGAGGCCTACACAAAAGATTTACACAAACCCCATGAGACTCCTCTCCTCTACTCTTCTCAGTTTTAAAAACTACCTTTTCTATGAAAATGTTACCAAAGTTTACTTAAAATAATATAGATAAAATTTTAACCAGATTCCCAAAATTGGAAATTGAGTGATTACTGACAGAGATGTGAATCCTGAAATGAACTGAGTCAAGTTGTTGAATTTTTTTAAGTTAGTATGCTTCACTTCATTTTATGAGAAAATATTGGTATTGCAGTAAGCTTTTAAATAACACATATAATTATATCCTCATTAATAGATGCCAAATATTATCATTTAATACATTGCTCCAATTAATTATGTTTTAAAATTGAACATCTAATTTCTAGCAAGTTATATTTAAATAATTATGTCTCGTGCTAATGAAATAGAGTGTGCTTCAGCACCTTCTTCATGAATGCAAAATAAATGACCTATAAATCCTAGCCTGGCTTCCTTCCTTGACTCAGTGGCCCCTCCCTCTCTGGTACTGTCTCTCTTACTTTTTTGACTACCAAGGCAAACACAACTGGTGTATCTCAGAACCTAGAAAAGCTCATTCTCTATGTATGCTGCCATCTTCCATGGAACAAGGAGTCTGCATATGCTATTCTATATTCCAAGGTCTCCTTCCCTCACTTCTATGGTTAAAATACATTGCTTCCTCATGGAGGAGTCTTTTTCAAATCCTTGTTGAGCTCTCAAAATGCAGGGCCCATAGCCCTACTAGAATATTGCTGTTACCTGCCTCTGGGCTTCTCTGCTCCTTTCTCTAATTCTGTATTATTCTGGTATCATGTATAACTCAAACCTTCAGGATGTAGTGGCAGATGACAGACTCCCTTTTTTTTAATCCTAGTTTTTTTGTCTTTTTTCTAAATTAGTGGATAGAGAAATAAACTGAGAAAACTAGCAAATGAGATCAATGATTTTTGAATGGCTGAACAGAATAAATAAACTAGTGAGTTCTATAAATCTTAGTGGGTTGGGAATTTATTTGGTAGTCACACGTGATAATGAATAAGAACCAACATACTTATTTGTTAAAATCAAAAGTTAAAGACATGCTACAAAGCAATGCCATTGTGTTAAATGAGTTAATTTATTTAAGGATCTAGCAAATGCTTCTGAGTTGTTCTAAAGTATAGTAGATGGATTTTATTGTGCTTCTTTTTGTTGTTGTTGCTTTCTATGTTGTTTGGTAATTAGGAAATGAACAAAGCTACCCAATAGAGCATATGCTACCAGATAATGCTAAAGCATCTCTTTAACAATGCTATCTTCATTTGCATCAAAAAGTCTTGAAATAAATTGTGATACATAACAATGTAATTACATATAATACATAAAACAACTTAATACACAATGTACTTTGATATAATTCTTATAATGGATTATCATATATTTGCATAGTGATAGTTGCTTGCTTCTTTATAAGAAATTCTGGGTATAAAATATATTGCATTAAATTTTATTGTTTTACATAATATATTTTATTGCTTTTAATAAGTGATCACACCTTCTCTCCTAGTGATATTTGGGTTTTTGACTCTCTGATACTCTTATGTATAACATTAATTAATATATACAGAGACTATTATCTATTTCACTAGTATTTGAATATGGAAATAAAACTTTCAAGTTTTGTTTTTGCCCGTACTTTTTTTCACTAGCCCAATTCAAGTGTACTGTGTACCTTTTCTTCCTGAAGGTCATCTGTATTGTTTACAGTAAAATTGATTTCTTCAGTAATTTCCCATTAATTAAACTACCTTAGAATTGAATGTGTGCCAAACTAAAATTGGTTTATGAAGGTTAAAGAAGACAGTCTCAGAGAGTTTGAATAATTTCCTCTGATGCATCATATAAAATGACTAAATTTCCTAGCCATAAGATTATACGGTATAGTTGTCCTTTACAAACATCTTGCATTTCTTAAAACACCATATGTTGATTACCTGCCTACTTATAATAAAATATTGCCACTTTCTGCCTTATAGGATGTTTCTGAACCATGACCACTTTCTTGTTATTTCATTCTGTAGTTGTTTCCTGCAGTGATATTTATGCTACTCACATCAGTGACCTCTCAGCCTGATAATCACTCAAATTTACTGTCAGAAAAAATGTTATAAAACAGACAACCTATAGGTAGCAGCAAATGTGTATGTTACTTCTATCCAAACTAGACCAAGACATCTACAAAACATCTGGTTTGTTCCAGAGTTAACACAGATGATGTGGTAGCTGGCTCCTTGCTCTGGAACCAAGTGTTAGATTCTTTTCTTCCTACACCTGAGATCAAAATTTATTGCTCTGTAAACTCCCTAGAAACCTTGGAGTTTTAGAAGGCAAGGAGATTTGATTTTGTTCTTACAACAAAAAGGCCTGTGTAAAGAATTCTTTTTGTCTGCAACAATTGCAAGACTAAATCTTTTTATCTGAAACCTGAGAGCCTGAGTAGAAACATAGAATTTGGAAGACAGTTCCTGAGATAACAAAATAGTCTTTAAATAGCTTTGCTGATTTTTCTTTTCTTGTTTTTCCTTTTTTTCTTTTTTCATGTGGGTTCTAAGACATCATCCCATCCATTAGACTTTGGACTTCTATCCACTTGCTTTCTCCATGTTAACTGTAAACAGCTTGATCCACTTTAAGATCCCATTGTTTGAGCTGGGAAGGAAAAAGTAGAATAGAACATAAAATAGACCAGAAAGTAAAACCAAATACCAATATGTTCCCATGGCAAGAGAAACAGACCCGTGTAAAATTACCACTTATCTAAGTCTTAGGAAATGTCCCTGATCAGGGCTTGTAACTCTTGGAATTTCCAAATTAAGGAATGACTTCTCTGAAGAACTCCCCAACCCCTGTAATTTCTGTGTACTTGCCACCCAGAAAACAGCAGGCATATTCTGTTACCATAATGTGTGGACAGAGTGGTTTATTTTATGTGTGTGTGTGTGTGTGTGTGTGTGTGTGTGTGTGTGTGTGTGTATGTGAGAGAGAGAGAGATAGATTAAACATGCAGTATTGTTTAGATTATATTTGTCATTTATTTTCAACATTTATGAATTTAAGGCAAAGGATAAAAATCTATGCTGTATAAATATTAATACAAACCATGTCTCTGACCTCTAAGGGGAAATGGAGTTGAGCAAATGTCCTAAAAATCAAATGAGCAGCTATTTCTATACCACAAAATCTTCGGTACTTTTATGAAGGATATGACATTTGGTCTTGATCTTAAGACATGAGGGAGGTTTCAGTTAGCTGTGTTCATAAGGACTGCATCCCAGACAGAGTCTATGAGTGCCAAGTTAGAGAATGCGCAGAGCCCAGGGGGTATGTGAGGAGCAGAGAGACAATCCTGACTTAAATGAAAAAACTATGTTGGAGAAGATGCTGTAACACACACAGGAGAAAGTAAATAGATATCAGATTGTAGAAGCTTATTTTTTTTTCTGCTAGATATGTAATGCTAAGTCACAAAAATAGAAGATTCAGAAGCAAAATTCTACTGTGGCCAGGGGTGTGGAAACTAATCAATGACTGTAGCATGCCCATCCTCACATTGATTTTGACACGAGTTTTATTTCCTGTAGATACAGATTATAACTTAATTTTAATGAAACTGCTGCTTTGTAAAAATGATTTAAGCAAACATATTAGGATATATTCCCCCCATCTTTCTGGGCTAATCAGCATTGCATCACTGTGACAAAATACATGACATAAACAAATTATCAGGAAGAAAGGTCATTTCTGCTTATGTCTTTAAAAGTTTTAGTCTGAAAAAGATTTAAAAGTTTTAGTCTGAGGTTGCAAGGTTCAGTTGTTTAGGGATTGTGTAAGACAGTATTTCATACTGGTAGCATGGTAAATAATGATGTTTATTTCATAGTTATTTCATATTCTCATAGAGAAAGCGAGAGAGAACCCAGATATCTTTTTTTAAGATGTGTTTTTTTTTTTTTTTTTTTTTTTTTTTTAATATGTAATGGTTCTCCCATGGAGCTCTAGCATGTCAACATTGCCGCCATCACATGAAACTTTGAGGTGAACACCATCACTATGGATTCACGCAATTACTGTTTTAAAATTTTTTACACTTTGCTTATTTCAGTATCTTTTAAAGCATCTTTATTAATTGTTTGACAATCCCATACATGTATGTAATATATTCTGATCACAGTCAATTAATTACTACCCTTTGCCATCTCCCTCCCATTCTTACTGGCCACCTCTCTTACCCTGCAGATCCCCCTTCTGATTCCAGCCTCTGAGTACATATATGACTCACTGGGTTTATTTAGCATTGCTTAGATAAACATGGCAAAGGGGTCTTTGCTGAAGCATGGGCAATTGCCAATTGCCTCTTCATGGAAAACACACACACACACACACACACACACACACACACACTTTCCTCTTTTTCAGAAACTGTACATGCCAGTGGATCCCTAGGGAGTGATGGAAACCTTGTCTTATACACTCTCACACACACACCACCAGTCCATAAAATGTTGATGGACACACTTTTATGTAAGTTTTATGTAGGTAACTACAGTTAGTGATAGTTCATAAATGCAATGACTGTGCCATGTCTAGAAGAAAGCATTTCATAGCACCCTCTTCCACTGGTGTTTGGTTCCTTCCCCTCTTCTGGATGCTCTTAAACCTTAGAGGTGGTGACACAGATGTCAAGTTTAGAGCTAAAAAAGTTCATCAGTCACTTTTTCTCAGCATGATTCCCATCATTTGAGCCATACATCTCAGCTTTCAAGATTTAAGTGCTTTCTTTTTTTTAAATTTATAAAATACACTCTTTTTTTTTATCTATGTATCCCCTAGCTCCCCCTCCTTCCCCCTCCCAACCTCTCCCAGTCAGCCTTCAGCCTCCCTCCTCCCCATCCCTCATTTCTTTCCCCAAAGGGGCAAGAAGTCCCAAGGTGGATCAGCTCAGCATCCACTTCAAGCAAGTCCAATGTCCTCATCCTAGGTGTTCCTCTGAAGGCAATGGGCTCCAAAGTATCAGCCCATGCACAGAAGCACAATCTGATCCCTCCCCTCAAGACTCCACATACTCCCCAAGTCAGTGGACAGTTGCCTATTCTTGTAGGGCCTAGCTCCTTTCCCCCAGTGACTGTTATTGATACATTGAGCTCCCCAGAGCTCCAGCCAGCCATCACTGTGGGAATTTTCCATGTAATCCCTATCCCCTTGTTCATACACACTCTCCTTCCCCTGTCTCAGCTGGACCAGGAGCTCAGCCATGTATTGCTACCTCCACCTCTATTCATTGGTGGACGTAGGTTCTGAGATGACACTTAGGGTAGTTACTCATTTGAATATAGGGAGATTTTCTCTATTGTCTCTTCCTAGGGGAATTTCTGGATGTCTCTCTTAAGTTCTTTCTGATCCCAAGCTGTTCAACAGTTGTGGTTCACAGCTTGGATAGGTTTTTTTTTTCTTTTTGCATTTTATCTAAAGTCCACTTATGAGTGAGTACATTCTGTGCTTATCTTTCTGGGCTTGTGGTACCTTGCTCAAGAGGATATTCTCCTGAGCACACACATACTTAACCGTGTATGATCCCCTACCTGATCAACATCTTGCTAACCAGTTCTGTTCTTTAGTCTATTCCTGCTCCCTCAGTATTGCCTAAGCAGGTCCCCAAAATGAATTTTTGTGTATTCTAATGTTTGATTATTGGCTGCTAATACATATACAGAATTTTTAGTTTAGTGAGGAGGTGTTTTGAAAAGGGAAATACTATCTGAATGAAAGGCATTCAAGTCCTTAAAGCATAGTCCCCATGGTGATGAGTTCCTACCATTCACTTTACAATGGCTGTTTATTTCACTTTTTATTTCTCAACATTGTTCCATGCACACTATCAAGATATTTTAAAGCCATAGATCATTCGATTAAGGGTACATCTCTCTTGGGGTAGAGTGAGGTTTATGAAGCTCTTTTCAATACCAAAGTGTTTCCAAAGTTTTTCAATTGAGTTGGTATAAATAGAGAAACAAATCAAAGAAAGAAAACATATCTCCCCTTGGGATCTCTTGGATAAGGAGATCTCCACACACAGGCAAATTCATAATGATGTGTATAAACCCCTACACAATTTAATTTGTCTTTCACTTATTCCAAATTCTCTGGGGGAAGATACAAGGAATGCAACAAAGAAGAGGTGGTTCGGGTTACAGTCTCTCACCACTCCTGCTGCCGTTGCATGCCAAAAAGGAGAAAGGAGCACATCATGTGGGAATATCAGGTCTACAGAAAGTTGGATTCCCTTTACATAAACCTGAAGAAATAATTATGTTCCTGAGAAAGACAAAGGAGAGGGAATAACTGACCCTGTGGGGCTCAGCCTGTGGTATCAGCTTTGCCAAAAGATATCTAAGGATCAGTGTCCTGCCACACCAGCTCAGCACCTCTCAGACTGTATCAGAATGACCTGATCAGCAGCCACATACTTGTGGGCTACCTTTTAAAACTGTATTGGATTGCCTGGTAAACTGAATATTCAAGAAGCAGAAGCTTTTCTCCTCTCCATACAACCAAACCAAACAAAACCTAAAACACCTCAGTAGACCATATAGCATATACTACAAATTAATCTTGTTCCTTTGTTTTGTTAATGGAGTTGATGCCAAAATTCAAGCTGTTCTTTTTAGGTTCTGTCAACCAAAGTTACATCTAAAGCTTACCTTTAGTGTTACATGGAAGAGAAGGTAGTAGCCATGTGGTCCAGTACAGAATTTTCTGGGGCTGGAGATGGTGATGTGACTCCAACTCCACTGTAAGAGATTTCCAGGTACAACATGAAGCTTTCAATTGACTATGGACATTTACTTTCAATTTGCTTGCCTTTCCTTGACTTAAATCACCCACGATAACAGGCTCATTTAAAACAAACAATTCTCTTGCATCAGTGTTTCCATCTCCAGGACTATTATTTGCACGACTTTTATGAACCATTGTGACTCAAAACTGTTAACTAAAGCATAAAAGGTACATAGAAAGAAATCTTCAGAAGAGTTAAAGAATGAACATTTTCATTTCTTTGTATTCTTCAGAGGTAAAGTTATTTAACTCCACATTGGTCTCAAACTCATTATGTAGCTAAGTATGACGTTGACCTCTGGTTCAGCCTGTCTCTGCTTTCCAAGTAAGCAATTTTTGTCATTCTTTTCCTAATCCAGCTAAGCAATTAAAAAAAAGTAGGACTTGCTTACATTCATTGACTGAGAATAATGAATGGTGTTTACTTGTGGTGCAAAATTTTATATATATACATATTACATATATATACATATATATATGTATATATATATGTATCTCTAAGGGATCCATAGTAAACAACTATAAAGTGGAACTATGGAACTTAGGGGTCCAGCCAATAAGATTATGAGCCAAAGAATAAATATATGCATCAATTTTTTCACTCTTTTAAGAATTAGAAACCATATCTAAAAGTTTTTAAACTTTTGTAATTTGTTTTCTTTATACTACTAATTGACTCCTGACTATTCATATTGAATAATCACCCTAAAATGTTGTTTAGTTTATGTCTCATGACCAAGTTTATTTCTTTGCAGTTTTAAACCATATTGAAGAGGAAAGTACTTCAAATATAAAACTGGAATTGTGAGAACACTTAGGCTAGAAGGATAGACTTCAAATTAAACACAAGTCTAAGTGATTTCAGCCAATTTATACTTCTTCCCACATGCTCTGATTTTTTTCTTTCAGACAAGAAAAGGCTTTCCCATACATTTTATGAAGTTAATGATTTTTACAGGACTGTGGTTCAATTAGACATATCCACAGCTTAGATGTCCCTTTTTTTCTTCATTGCAACAAGAAATGTATCAAGCAGTGACATATCTCAGATGCATTTAATGATGCTGTAACATCTTAACAATGGCCCATATTTTTTCCATAGAATAGATCTGGAAATATTCCACAAGGAAACATATTGAGAACAATAAAAACCAAGCAATGTAATGGTTGTCTGATGCTCAGAGAAGCTGTAGCAATAATACTGACATTATAATTTTCATTTCTGAAGTGATAAATTGGCTTTCCAAGGTCATCCCAACTGTGATTTAAATGCCTACAAGGGAATGGGCATTGGATGGCTCCTTGTAGTAGTTAATATCTCTGGGCTCCTTTTCTGCAGAGCATAGACATTCATGAACACTAGATCTATCATAACCTGAGTTTAAAGCAAATACCTTAGCAAATGGATAGGGCCTAATTCAGTGCAGCCTCATCAATTATATTAGATAAATCATTTAGATATTCATGGTTGAAACATCAGAATTACACAATATTCAAATATCTTCTCTCAATAATCTTCTCTAGAGAAGAGCAAACTAACTGATTATGAAACACCAAGTTGTCAACCCTAAAAGCATGCATAAGAATAGCATTATTCAGACAGAGAAGATTATATTGAGAAATATATACATATACGTACAACATAACAACAAAAAAGAAAACAGAATTTGACAGAAAGCAAAGAATTTTCCACATGAGAATTAGAGGGAGGAACAAGAAAGGAGAAATATAAGAAAATATGTTTTAAAATTTAGGAATCTCAGACCCCTGCCCAGAGTGGAGTCAGAGGTGACCAGATTCTAGCTCCTGGGCCATCCATCCTGAGAATTCCTCTCCAGGATCAGGGTCACACCCAAAGGTCTGATCTCAGATTCTTGCTAGCAAATAGGCCCTAGTCTTTAATATGAGGGGCCTCCTCCAGCAACCACTAAAAGAAGGACCCTCATGCAGCTAGGCCCTGCTTCCAGGGTAAACTGCATCATAAGACAAGGACTGAGGCCTTAGAAACTCAGACTCGTGTCCAGAGCAGAGTCAGAGACTGAGCAGACCACTTGCTCAGAGCAGACAGGAGACACACATGCCCTCTTGCCACAACCGACTAGGAGCTGCCTAATTGTGAACCAATGAAGCCATGGGCAGATGCCAGTGCAAGATTACATATAACAATATAAACAACAATAAGGCAGCACCAGAAGAAACTGGTGCTTCTATAACTATAAGACCTGGACAGAGCAATGAAGAGGAGGCAGAAGGAAACAACAGCAAAAACACCATTATGAAGATTATTGAAGCCTTAAAAGAGGATATAAAAAATTCCCTTAAAGAAATTGAGGAAATTACAAAGAAAAATTGGAAGAGATGAACAAATCCGTAAAAGAAAACCAAGAAAATGAAACCCCAAAAATGAAATAAACATTCCAGAAATTAAAAATTGAAATAGAAGCAATAAAAAAGGCAGAAAATGAGGCAAAGGTGGAAACAGAAAATCTGAAGAAAAGAGCTAGAACTACACACAAGCATAACTAACAGAATCCAATAGATGGAAGAGAGACTCTCTAGAGTGGAAGACTCAATAGAGGAAATATATACATCGGTCAAAGAAAACACTAAAAGCAAAAAAGCCATAACACAAAACATTCAGGAAATTACAGACACCATGAAAAGACCTAACCTGAAAATAATAGGAATAGAAGAAAGAGAAGAATACCAGCTCAAAGGTACAGAAAATATATTCAATAAAGTCATCAAAGAAAATTTTCCCAACTTAAAGAAGGAAATGCTTATAAGGAGGCTTACAGAACACCAAGTAGATTTAACCCCCCAAAATAGTCAGCTTTTCACATAATAATCAAGCCACAAAACATACAGAACAAAGGAAACATTTTAAGAACTGCAAAAAAAAAGAATCAACTTACATATAAAGGCAGACCCATCAGAATAACTCGTGACTATTCAATGGAAATGATGAAAGAAAGAAGGTCTTGTTCATAAGTTATACAGACACTAAAAGAGCATGGATGCCAACCTAGAATTTTATGCCCAGCAAAACTATCAGTCACCATAGATGGAGTAAACAAGATATTTCATGACAAAGTCAGACTTAACCAATACCTATGTACAAATCTGGCCCTTCAGAGAGTATTAGACGGAAAACTCCAATCTAAGGATCCCAGATACACCCATGAAACCACAAATAATCAATAATCTCACAAAAGAAAAGCCCAAAGAAAGGAAATACATACAACTGACCACCAAAAATAACAGGAAATACCAATCCATGGTCACTAATATCCCTTAATATCAATGGACTCAATTCACCTTTAAAAAGACAACACTAACATGATGGATACAAAAACAGAAGCCATCATCCTCTGCTGCATACAAGAAACATACCTCAACCTTAAAGACAGACAAAGGCTCAGAGTAAAGGGTTGGGAAAAGATTTTCCAATCAAATGGCCCAAAGAAACAAGCTGGGGTTGCCATCCTAATATCTAACAAAGTAGACTACAAACTAAAATCAATTGAAAGAGACCAGGATGGACATTACTTATTTATCTCAGAAAAAATTGATCAAGATGAGATGTCAATCCTGAATACTTATGCCCCTAATATAGGGGATATAAATTGGAAAATAAGAAGTGAAACTGTCTCTATTTGCAGATAATAGATATGCATAAATGATCCACAGTATTCTACCAGGGAACTTCTACAGCTGATAAACACCTTCAGCAATGTAGCAGGATATAAGATTAACTCAAAGAAATCAGTAACCCTTCTATACACTAAAGATAAAAGAGCTGAAAAAGAAATAAGGGAAACATCACCTTTTATAATATTTATTAAATAAATTATTTAATAATTTATATATTAAAATATAATATTTGCAAATAGCATTAAATACCTTGGAGCAACTATAACCAAAGAAGGAACAGATCTGTTTGAGAAAAACTTTAAATCACTGAAGAAAGAAATTGAAGAGGATATCAGAAAATGGAAAGATCTCCCATGTTCCTGGATAGGTAGGATCAACATAGTAAAAATGGCAATTCTACCAAAACCAAACTACAGATTCAATGCACTCCCCATCAAAATCCCGACACGTTTTTTGCTGACATTGAAAGAAAAATACTCAATTTCATTTGGAATAACGAGAAAGCCAGGATTGCTAAAATAATTTTGCTCAATAAAAGAACCTCAAGAGGAATCACTATCCCTGACTAAAAGTTATACCATAGAGCTACAGTAATAAAAACAGCCTGGTATTGGCATAAAAATACACTTGTGGATCAAGGGAATCGAATTGAAGATCCCAACATTAACCTAAAAACCCATGAACACCTGATCTTTGACAAAGAGCCCCAAAATATTCAATGGAAATAAGATTGTATCTTTAACAAATGGTGTTGGTATAGCTGGATGGCAGTGTGTAGAAAAATGCAAATAGATCCAAGCCTGTCACCCTGCACAAAACTCAAATCCAAGTGCATCAAAGACCTCAGCATAAACCCAGCCACGCAGAAGTTGATAGAAAAGAAAGTGGGAAATATCCTCCAATGCATTGGCACAGGTGACCACTTTCTAAATGTAACACCAGTGGCACAGACACTAAAAACAATAGTCTGTAAGTGGGAACCTCCTGAAACTTAGACGCTTCTCTAAAGCCAAGGACACTGTCAATTAGACAAATGGACAGCCTACAGAATGGGAAAAGATTTTCACCAACCTTACAAGTGACAGAGGACTTGTAAAAATATATAGAGAACTCA
Organism: Sigmodon hispidus; assembly: GCA_004025045.1. Lineage (NCBI taxonomy): Eukaryota > Metazoa > Chordata > Mammalia > Rodentia > Cricetidae > Sigmodon > Sigmodon hispidus. The sequence continues at coordinate 11,512 of PVIH01012731.1, read as the reverse complement.
ATAAACTAGAGCCCAAAATCTTGAATAACCCAATCAAAAAATGAGGTTCACAACTAAAAATGGAATTCTCAGCAGAAGAATTACAAATTGCTGAAAGTCACTTGAAAATGTTCTGGACAAGTTTAGCCATCAGAAAAATGCAAATTAAAACAACTTTTTGACACCGCCTTACACCTGACAGATTGGCTAAGTTAAAAGACACAGATGACAGCCTGTCCTGGAGAGGTTATGGAGTAAGGGGACTACTCTTCCATTGTTGGTGGATATGTAAAATTGTTCATCCACTCTAGAATGCAGTATGGGAGTTTCTCAGAAAACTGGGAATCAATCTACCCAAAGTTCTTGCAATACCACTGCTGCACATATATCATAAAGATGCCCATTTGTACTCCAAAGGCATTAGCTCAACTCTGTTCATAGCAGCATTATTCATAATAGCAAGAACCTGGAAATAACCTAGATACCCCTCAACTGAAGAATGAATTAACAAACTGTGGTGCATCTACACAATATAGTCCTACTCAGCAGAAAGAAAAAAATATATCCTAAAATTTTCAGGCAAACTTATGAATTTGGAGAATATCCTCCTGAGCAAGATATCACAGACCCAAAAAGAGAAGCAGGGGATATACTCACTCATCATTGGACTTTAAAGAAAAAGTAAAGCGTTTCTAAGCTCCAAACCATAACCACTCGACAGCTTGGGATCTAAAATACCTTGAACCATCACCTTGGAGCCCATTCCCTCCAGAGGAACACCTGATCCATTCTTGATGTTGGGGTGAGGAAAGTTGATCTGACTGGAGTGGATGCTGAACTAAGCCTGCTTGGGACCTTGGAACCTCCTGCCCTTGCTGGGGAGGAGATAAAGAGATGTGGATAAGCAAGAGTGACTAGAAGGGGTGAGAAGGGGAAGGGAGTTTGAACAAGGGGATACTGGAATGAAAAATATGACTTTATTCATAATGAAAAAATAAATAAAATTTTAATATTTTTCTCACAGGGTTGAGAATGTTGAACTATTGAGTTTCATCTACAGTTCACCAGTCCCTCCTGTTTTTTTTTTTCTTTTAGCCCCTTGAGTACCCCATTTTCGTGGTGATAGGTTTTATATTTTATAAAATTAATCTGGAATATCAGAGAACAGATCCACTCATAGTCAAGCCAGGAGGGTCAGAGAGTGGTGACTCATGCTTTTAATCCCAGTATGGGAAGACCATAAGTCGTGACCTATGCCTTTAATTTCATAACTCTAGAGGCAGAGAACTTTCTGTGCTTCTGTAACTTCAAGGTCTAACTATCAAACAGTAGTGGTTAACACCTTTAATACTAACTCTGTCAATAAGATCCAGAGTTAACCCAGAAGCGAAACAACTGGGAAAAGAAGTTATTTAAGACAGGCCTAGAAACAGAGGTTTATTCTGTAGAGGTTATCAGAAGCCAGGCAGAGGTGGTGTACACCATTAGACCCAGCACTTGGGAGGCAAAGACAGGAGGATCTCTGTGAATTTAAGGCCAGCCTGGTCCTCAAGGCAAGTTCCAGGACAGCCAGGGCTGTTTCACAGAAAACCTTGTCATGAAAAACAAAATAAAACAAAGAAACAAATGGCTGACAGAGATGGCTCTGCCCTCTGATATTCTAGGCTTATTTTATTAAATATAAAATATATCACCACACATTTTGAAGAGAAAATATCCTTGCTGAGAAACCAGTTGAGCAGGTCTCTTTAAAGGCCTTGCAAGTCCCCTCCTGTGCTTCTTTCATACATTCTTCTCTCATTAATTCACCCTTTTCTGCTCTTTTCTTTTATTTTTATGAATGATTTGAACCACACTTCTCAAGACCTTCTTGGGAACATTTGTGCAATAAGAAAGATGACAATTATTTTCATGAACTTCTACGGGAGACTGACAGTTTTTTGCATGACATACAGGTCACATGACAAGTATCTGGCTTTTGTTTTGCCTCAGTTAAAGTTTCTTTTTCCAGAGAGGTAAGCTATATACATAAATATGTATTGGTTAAATCACAAGCTATAGGAGCACGTGGCCTTATGAGATTATCATGCATCTTCTAAGACATGTGTAGCTTGACGATATTAGAAATCAATAATGTAAACCTGTAAGGTCTTTCTTTATCCTAATTTCAGAACAGGTGCATCTGCCCTCACTAGTTTGCTTATATTTTCAGTGAAGTAAGAATGAAGAAAGCAGCCTGGTAGGCGACTAGCTATACTTGCTCCTCATCTTTTCCTACAAGCGCCTGGAGCTTTCTTCTGTGCACAGGAAGCACATCATTAGTTTTGTTAACTTTGAAAAAAAAAAAAAAAAGGAACTAATATAGTATGCCCTTTCTCTAGAAAGTGTTGAGTCGGTGGCAGACTTGGTGATGGTGTGAAGAAGCTGATAAACGCAAAGCCCTGGGGAACCATGCTAATTGTTCTGGGTGATGATGGTAACATGCTCATGGGAGGCCTAATGAATAAGCTGCTACTGCCTCTTGGGGGAGTTGTACCATTCACATAGCTCTGATCTGAGGAAAGTCGAGGCTAAGCAGAAAATAGTATAATTCAGGCAAGCTGTCTAAAACCTCCCTTGACCCCAGAACTTAGGTCCCAAAGAGCTGTCCTTTGCTGCCTTACACAGGCTGAGGGGCAGACAGAGTTGCACTTCATTGGCAAGAATCAATGGAGGTTCAGCGTTCTCAGAAGAGAGATGGTGATAGGCAGCTGGGGAGAGCATGTTGGATAAATACAAGTGTGTGGAATTTTAAAAGTGTTCCCCTCTTGCCTCTCTGTAGGTGGCTGCCTCTCAAGGTCTGGCAGGCACCCAAGTGTTGAGCATTACCTCTGCATTTGAAGAGGAAGTAAGTGCAAAAGGAATCCAATCCACAAAGCTGAGTTCCATGCAGCATCAACATGAAGGAATGCCACAGGCTGAATTTTGTTCACCCTGTTAGCATGCAGAATTATTTCAAACTATAGAAAGCTGTTTTTCCCCATGCAGGAAAAACAAACAAAACAAAAAAGCAGAACTAATTAAGATCGTCATATCTCAATAAATATGTAAATGAAAAATGCAAACAAAGAAATTCTATTTATCACATCATAAAGTTGCAAATTGCTGTACAGGCTGGCTTGGAAGAATTGCAAGGAATAGAGAGTTCTTAATGTCTTTTGCTTGGAAACTATGTGAAGCTGCATCCATAAGGTGATGTTTGGGCAGGAAGATGATGTATTTGCCAGGACAAGATTCGTTTTGTGCTTAATTTTTCCAGTTGTAATAGAGAGGAAAGGAGATGAAGTGTAGTAACTGCCTTACTTACCTTTGCATTGCTCCAATAAAATACTCTAATGAAAGCAACTTGTCAAAGAGGTTTATTTTGGCTTCAGTTCCAGAGAACTATAGTCTATCCTCTAGTATTGGATACTGCCTGGTCACATTTCATCCACATTAAAAAGCAGAGGACAAACATGAAATGAAGCATGGCTGTTAAAGCTTCAGAGCCCACTCCCAGTGAACCTTTTCTTACAGTGAAACTCTACCTCCCAACACAGCAGTTCTTAACTGGGTCATGGCCCCTTTGGAGAGGGGTCACAAATCTAATATCCTACATATCAGATATTTACATTATGATTCGTAACAGTAACAAAATCACAGTTATACATTAGCAATGAAATAATTTTATGGATGATGGTCACCACAACATGGATAACTGTATAAAAGGGTTGCAGCATTCAGAATATTGAGAACCACTGTCTTAAATGTTCATGGCCTTCCCAAACAGCAGCATTAGCTGGGGAAAAAGTATTCAAAGGCATGAGCGAATGGGGGGGGGCATTTTACATAAAAACTACAGTAGTAATTAACTGTGAGTTCTTGTGCTAAGATATTTGCTTCACTTTTAAATTTATGAAGAAAAATAAGATTGCCATTTTATAGGTTCATCCAACGAGATTCACAGAAGATAAATTCTTATTTTAGACTTTGTGGCCAAAATGCAAACATCCTATTGAGTGACTGATTCCAAGTTTCTGTCTTATTTTTAATATATACTTTTCTCCTGTGTTACAAGACTCCTTAGTACCACCCAAAATAACTTTTGGGTGTGTGCCTAGAAGACATCAAAGCAACTAGTTGAAAAAGGACATGAGAATGATTCAGAGAGGTCTTTATGTAGTTTCCATATCCAGGTATTATACTCTCTCAATGGAACTACAGTTAGCTTTTTACATATTATTTCCTCTTATTTATTCTCAGTTATATTTAATCCTTTCTTGTTGAATTTATCATCTTTGAAAAGGCAAAGGATACAGAAGATAGCTAGCACCTAAATATTGCTGAAGATATTGTAACCCTGGTTTACCGCATGTATTTTGGGCTAAGGGAGTAGAGTCCTAAGCTTTAGAGAGATAGTGTCACCTCAGAAATGCTGGTGGCTTTGTTTTAGAAATTATCCTCAGCTTTCAGCTTTTCAGAATGTTGACTTCTAAAGTCTTTGGACATCAGGATTGTGTTTTCATTCTGATATGTGTGTCTAACATCAGAGTGAGATTACATAATAGGGTGAGGGATTATTTGAAATAAGCAAATAGTTGATGAGGTAGGGATAGCCTGGTGCTTACTAAGTCCTTCTCACTGCCCTGCCTCTGCACAAAGGACAGTGAAGTTAAGATCCTTATGAGCAGAAGATGAGCACCCTTAAAATCACTTCTTGGGGATGTTCTCAGGACGGTTTCAAAACCAGATGACTTGAAAGCTTTGTTATTTACTTCAGAAGAACTAAAAGAGGGTCAAAGATGCTTGTACTGCATTTTGGTAGGTTTGTGAATATTGTTTATGGGGAATAAAAAGGTATATGGAGTAGCATCTGGACATGTGAAGCTACTCTGACAACTTGCTGGGGATAACTGCTGGCTCTAGCTTTTCTCCTTTTTCCCCATTTCCCTGTGCTTTCCTTCCTTTCCTTCCACCTCTCTTTATTTTCCTTCTTATTGTCTTTATATTCCCTTCCTTTTATCTCCAGAAGTAAACTCATTAAAACTTTTCTGATTCTATCCTTTTATTTCAGAAATCTAAATTTGATTTCTTCTGATGTTCTGGACTTTCTTAAGCTTGTCCCTACATCTACCCACACCTCACTTTTAAAACAAAACAACAACCAAAACCAAACCATTGTATCCTGGGACTGTTGACCACATGACAAATACGTTGTATAAACTCACTTACTTCCATGAAGTAATTAAGTTTGACATTACCCTACAATCAAGATGTATTCCCCACTTTGTAAGACATACCTTTATGTTTTTATGCTCATCTCTTTTCTGTTGTCACCTGGCATGTACTTCTCATGTATACCATTCTCAAGTCCAGACATGCTGGTCTGGCATAAAGAAGGCTCAGAGCTGCATGAGTGAGTGGATTGGTAAATACAGAGAACTGTATCTTGCTTGGAAAAAGGCTATCTATACACCCAACATTTGACTTATCCTTTTGATCAGCATTTTTGCGTCTTTCTGTATTTATTTTTTAATCTTTGAACTGTGTATGTTTACCATTAATAACTTTTACTTTTGTATCTAATATTTTCCAAAAATACATTTATATTTTAATTTTATTTGCTTCGTGTGCTCTTTTTCCTGTTCTTTATGCTATTATTTTTAAATCAATTTTTTTTTAATTTTGTGCCATTTGTTTTGAACATATTTGCTCCACTCCCTGGATCCTCCCTGGACCTATTCCCTTTCCTATCTACTCAACTTTCTGTCCACTCCTGTGTTTTGTTTGTTTGTTTGTTTGTTTGTTTTTAACTGATCAAGGGAAGTTTATTCTGGATATGTACTCTTGGATGGGTAGTATCCAAGTATGGTTGGTCTACTAGAGACAACACTTTTAAGAACCTGACTTTCAATCTCCTAGCAGCTCTCACTTGCCATTAGTTCCTCTGCCTGGAGAAGAGGAATTAAAAAACTGAGAACCTTTGGTAAATACCATAGAGAAGCCAACTGCTGTAGAAGCTTCCACAACACACACGTACACACACACACACACACACACACACACACATATAAAAATAAGTTAAAGTGGAGTCATCCTGTTGTAGGGAAATGAGGCTTCTACTAGACACCACCGACTAGCAAATAAGAAGCCCAGGGTCTGAAGTGAGTTATCTTTCCTTGAGTTGCTTTTTCCTTCTTATCTGTTCTTATCTCTTATGGCCCTTATCCCTCTTATCTGTTATGAACCTTTAATTTATTCCAAAGCATTTAATGTAAATTTGGTAACTCTGATTTCTTTGTCAAATGACATTTTTCCCAGCAATTTCTATCTTAATACTTGCAGCTTCAAATAATGACTGTATCTCTCATAACTTTTAACCACTTTAGGTTTCATTCTTTAAAGTTATTTTTCTCATCTTTTATCAATAGCTGGCTAGACTCTGAGTGAATTATGAGCAGATTACATGAAGGGTTGATAAGCAAAATACTAAGAATAAGCACTTGCCTAGAAGGTTAATGGTTCAGAATATATTACATTTTTGTTTCTTGAGACTTAGTGTTTCTCCCCACTTTGATCTTCACACAAAAGTTACCTTCAGATCTTTATATTTTAAGTTGACAATAAATTTATAATAATTATGTGTATTTATGGAAAATACCAGCTCTTGATTTTTTCCTTGTGGACTTTGCTTCACATGAAGACGTGATTCCTGAATTACTTGTTTCCAATGCTGAAACAACCTCACCTTACCTTTCTTTCATCCCATCACATACTTTGATTCAGCAGCAAATTGCAGCTTTTTAAGTATGCTTGCTACTTCTTCCAGTCCTTGCATCTGTGGCAAGGAGCCAAGAATTCCTAAGTAAAACTCCTTCTGGTTGGTCACAACTGTTTACTACTGTGGTGGCTTGAATAAAAATGTTCCCTTGTTGTTTAGATATTTTGTACAATAATATAAATGTGTGTATGTGTGTATACATATACATATATATATATATATATTCAGACCTTATAGGTTCGTGTTTTTAAACGCTTAGGGAATGGCATTAGACTTTGTTCCAGTCAGTGTGACCTTGTGGAGTAAGTGTCAACTTGTTGGGGGAAGTATGTCACTAGGAGTGGGTTTTGAGATTCCAAATGTGCAAGTCAGGCCCATTGTCTCTCTCTGCTGCCTCCTCAGGATATATAAGATCCTTCTCCAACACCATGTCTGCCTGCACGCTGCCATACTTCCCACCATGGTGATAATAGGCTAACCCCTCAAACTATAAACCAACCCCAATTAAATGTTTTCGTGCATAAGAGTTGCTGTATTCTTGGTGTCTCTTCACAGCAATAGAACAAGGACTAAGACAGCTACTTTCTCTCATAGCAGCTTAGTGTGGTGGATAACTAGGGAAGTATGCGTCTATTTTTAGTGTCATCTCTTATTATCCACATTTCATATATTTTAATGGTTCATGATTTTGAAACTAAGGTAATTTCCTAGTGTTTGTTAATGTCATTGAATTAATTCATTTACTTTTCTTTTATTATTTTTTGAGAGTTTATATAAGGAAATTGAAGTCATACATTATCCCCCACTAGCTGAAACTAGAAGATTTTGCTCCCACAGTGAATTTATTGGCATATGAAGCAGATTTCTCTGAACCACATTTTCAAACTTGGCCTCGTAGGTCTATGGCAATCTCTCAAATTCTTATGGCTGTATAAGCATTACCTTCAAAATAACTTTTGTTTTTACACACATAGGAGATTTCCTAATTTTTGTCTGTCAGCTTACATATTTCTTAATTTTATGACTAAATCCTAAATTCATAACGATTGTGTTATGAATACAATTTTTTTCTTTTTAAATTAATGTTTGAACTAGTTAATATTCAAATATCAAAACCACACATGCACACACACACACACACACACTTGTTCATGTAGTCATCTAAATTAGCTTTTATTGTTCTAAAACGTTCTTTGAATTTCTTTCAAAAAAGATAATTCTGGCACTTAGAATAATGGCTATGATGTTTTTCTACTGTATATTCTGTGTTTTAAATGCAGTTATTGACTTTATTTGTTTTGTGTGTGAAGAGTTCACATGTGAAGGTTCAAGGGTAACATGCATGAGTCAATTCTCTCATCATTGCTGGTCCTGGGGATCTGGTAGGGATTGTCAGATGTGGCAGCAAAACCTTTTTCCTGCTAAACTATCATAAATGCCACAAATACCCTAGTTTTATTTTACAAATTTTACTAAATTAAACACTCAGGAAAAAATATTAATGTTGCTCTGACAAGTTGCTCTTGATGTGAAATTTAATTGGATTGCTGAGATGTTTTATAATTATTATATTAATATGGTAGTGGCCACTGGTGTTTTGGTTGAATTAAATGTCCAATTTATTTGTAGAAAATTGACAACTCACTGATTGACTCTTTACCAAGATTAATGATTTTCTTCATCATTTTGGGGATAGGCTTTTTATTCCTAGATAATTTTCTACTCTAGCAAAGTAATATTTAATCAAGATTTTCTTTTACTATTTTCCCTTTATTTCACATAAAAAATCTCCAAAAGTATGTGTCTACTTGTCACACCCCTATGTGTAAGCTTGCTAACATTTTAGCATTTTAAGCAATGATTCTCTACCAGAAATATACTTCTTAACACAGAGCATTGGGAAGCATCAGGTGCCATTTTTCACTTGCTATTAAGGGTAAAGGAGTAAGCAATGCTGTAGGCAGTTAATGGGTAGAGACTATATTTGTTTAATGCGAAGAAACTGGAGACTCATAAGGTAAAAAGTGACATGTTCTGAGGCCAAAGCCTACTGCAGGGTTGCAAGCTCTGAACTGTTCTTTCTGGCCTCATTTACCCACAGGCCAATATCATGAGGAATACTACACAGACATAAACAAAAAAGACCTACAGATTTTACAGGAGAGTTCAATATTCATAGGGCCAGAGAGAAAGAGATAGGAATGGCATGATCGGGTTAAATTGTTAATCACTTTGTGTATTGAACTTTATAGATTACATTAGATTTCTATTGACAGGAGTGAGAAAGAGGAAGAAAGAGGCATGCAGGATGTTATCTAAAGGCAAAAAGTTATTTTCTGTTACAGTATGAAAAAATGAATTATACATCACCATGTAATATGAGTCATGATATTGTGTTAATTATTGCAGGATTTTGGTGTTTTGATGCAGAGTTGGCAAATGATTAATTATTGCCTCTACTAAGAAAACAAGGAAGCACTGAAGGGTTTTTGTTTGGTTTTGTTTTGGTTGTTAGTTACTCTCCCCTGGTGATTTAGGAACATTGTATAACACTTTAATATACACTGCCTTACCACTCCATTTTATAAAACTGGCCCTCCTGGATTGAATCAAATGTGTGTAGAAGTACATCATATTGCATAGCTACTAAACATAGATATGTAATCTTTTTCTTGTCATTATTCCCTGTATAACATACTGCAACAACCATTTAAATGATAGTAATAATTATAAGTAATTTTGAGATGAGTTAAAGTATATGGAAAGATATATATAGGTCTGTAGCAAGAGGTTTCTGACCCACCTAGTTCCATGGTCCAGCAGTGCTGCAGCCACTTTTCCAGATCAGTAACCTCAAAGTCCCAAAGAAACACACAGATGCTTATATTAATTTCATGCCACTTAGCCTATGTATCAGGCATATTGCTAGATAGCTCTTTCATCTTAATTCAACCCATTTCTATTAATCTGTCCTACCACATGGCCTGTGGCTCACCTGTGTTCCTTTACATGTTGATTCTCTTGCATCTCTATCGTCTCTCTCTCATTTCCACTCTCCTCCTAGCTATGCTCCAATGGTGCCTGCATAGGCCAAAACAGTCCCTTTATTTAAAAAATGATACTCACAGCATACAGAAAGACATTCCCACCATACATAGGTTATATGCAAATTCCCTGCTTTTTTTTAACATGAGAGAATTGAAAATCTAGATATTTAATATTTGCAGGAAATGCTCGTCACTGAGGAAAGCTTATAATGTGATTTTTCACTTTAAATATCAAGAAACTGACCTGGAAATTTACAGTTTCCCCCAGGAACTCAGTACCTTCCTTAGTGCTATGTGCTATTTGGCAACTGATCTGTATTTAGCTTCCAGTAATGGTGACTGGTAAGACTAGTGTTAGTTATTTAAATGGAATCCAGTAATAAGGAGTTACAAGGTAGTAGGGAAAGAAGTCATTTCAGTGATGATTTGGCTCTTACAGCTGAGCAGACTCATTGCATGAGCTATTCTATCAACCTGAGGCAGGAACCCTCACCAGTCCATAGCGCTTGTCCATTCCTTGGTTGCCAAGATGGGTTTGAAAACATAAAAAACTTAGGTGCTTTCCAGCAAATGTTGGATGTTTTTTCATCTTGGAGTTTCTTTTGATTTCTAATCCTGTGAAGACTGAAGGAAGTTAAAAAGTTTCTAAATGTAAAAGTTATTGACCTATTCCAACTTTTTATATAGCAATATACACCGTACATCTGGCTGATCTTCACTCTGCACCATAGAGGCTTTTCAATGACTTTATTAGTCTTTAAGCTTGATATGGTCCAAAATATTTCAAATAAAGCCCGAAAGGAGGTGGTAGAGATGAATGTATTAGTGTGGTGTGCTGGGGGCAGTGGGAGGGCAGGAACCACCAGAGTTTGTTGTGCTGTTTGCTAAGGTGCTAAGGTTGCTATTAAAGCTTAACTGAAGGCTGTGTGCGATTCTCATAGAATCCATCTGCAGATGATGGCTTTGAAGAACAAAAGAAAAAGAAAGGAAAGGTCATGTGATGTTTTCCTATGTCTTCATGGCTTTTGGATTTGTTTTTGGATTTTGTTGTAGCTGTTTATTTTTTTCATCATTTTTATTTTATTTTTATTTCATTATTTTTATTTTATCTCCTTTTTAAATTTTTCTCATTATTTATAACCTTTGAGATGTTGCAAGCACTCAGTGAGCCCTCTGACAACAAGACAACTATTTAATTTTTGGCTAGTGTGTGTCAACTTGATAAAAGCTAGTTATCTGAAAGGAAGAAACCTCAGTTGAGAAAGTGCTTCCATGATCTTGCTATAGGTCATTTTCTTAATTAGTGACCTGATGGAGAAGGCTCAGCCTATTGTGGGGGGAGGGGCTATCCGTGGTCTAGTGGCCCTGGGTTCTATAAGAAAGCAGGTTGAGAAGACTAGGATTAGCAACACAGCAAGCAGCCCCCTTATGGCTCTACATCCATTTTGGCCTCCAGGATTCTGCCCTATTTGAGTTCCTGCCCTGGCTTTCTTCAGTAAATAACTTCAGTGTGGAAATGTAAGCCAAATAAACCTTTGTTTTACCCAACTTGCTTTGGGTTATGGTGGTTTATTGGAGGAATAAAAACCCAACAGGGCAGGTAAGAACACTTTTTTTTTTCTTTTTTTTTAAAAAAAAGAATTGCCATTTTTACTATGTTGGTCCTACCTATCCAGGATAAAAAAGT
>PVIH01012730.1:27170-62204 GCA_004025045.1 Sigmodon hispidus | reverse complement strand
TTGGCAACATCCAGAGCATCATAATCAGGAGCCAATCGAACATATGCCTTCTTTTCTCCGTCAGGCCTTATGAGGGTGTTGACTTTGGCCACATCTATGTCATAGAGTTTCTTCACAGCCTGTTTGATCTGGTGCTTGTTGGCCTTGACATCCACAATGAACACAAGTGTGTTGTTGTCTTCTATCTTCTTCATGGCTGTCTCAGTGGTCAGGGGGAACTTGATGATGGCATAGTGGTCAAGCTTGTTTCTCCTGGGAGCGCTCTTTCGAGGGTATTTGGGCTGCCTCCTGAGCCTAAGGGTCTTGGGCCGCCGGAAAGTGGGTGACGTGCGGATCTTCTTTTTCTTGTGGCTGTGGACACCTTTCAGCTCTGCTTTCTTGGCTTTCAAGGCCTTCACTTTGGCTTCGGCTTTGGGAGGGGCAGGAGCTTCCTTCTTCGCTTTCGGCGCCATCTTGGTGAAAAGGCGATCTGGGCTTTTTTTATTTGGGAGGCTTTTAATGACAGCTTCTATTTCCTTTAGGGTTATAGGTCTGTTTAGGTAATTAATCTGCTCTTCATTTAATTTTGGTAAATGGTACCTGTCCAAAAAGCTGTCCATTTCTTCTAGGTTTTTAATTTTGTGGAATATAGATTTTCAAAGTACGATCTGATAATTCTCTGGATGTCTTGGGGGTCTGTTGTTATATCTCCCTTTTGATTTCTGATTTTGTTGATTTGGATGCTCTCTCTCTCTGCTTTTTGATTAGTTTGGATAAGGGCTTATCTATCTTATTGACTTTCTCAAAGAACCAACTCTTTGATTAATTGATTCTTTGTATTGTTCTTTTTGTTTCAATTGTATTGATTTCAGCTCTAAGTTTGATTATTTCTTGCCCTCTACTCCTAGGTGAATTTGCTTCTAATTGTTCTAAGGCTTTCCATTTTGCTGTTAGTTCTCTAGTATGGAATTTCCCTAGGCTTTTCATATAGGCATCTAGTGCTATGAATTTTCCTCTTAAGACTGCTTTCATTGTATACCATTGTATACCACAAGTTTGGGTATGTTGTGGATTCATTTTCATTAAATTCTAGAAAGACTCTTTGATTTCTTTCTTAATTTTTTCCTAGACCCAGAGTTGGTTCAGCTTAATGATGTTTAGTTTCCATGAGTTGATAGGCTTTCTTTGGGTTTTGATGTTGTTGAACTCTAACTTTAGGCCCTGGTGGTCCGATATGTTATAAGGATTTATTTCCATTTTTTTGTATCTGTTGATATTTGCTTTATGACCAATTATGTGGTCATTTTAGAGAAAGTTCCATGTGGTACTGAGAAACATATATATTCCTTTGCATTTAGGTGTAAGTTTCTGTAAATATCTATTAAATCCATTTGCATCATAACCTTTATCAGACTCCTTATTTCTCTATTGAGTCTCTGTGTGGTTGACCTATCCAGGGTTGAAAGTGGGATATTGAAGTCTCCTACTATTAGCGTGTGAGAACTGATGTGGGATTTGAGCTTTAGCAGTGTTTCTTTTACATAGGTAAGTGCCCTTATATTAGGGGCATAAATGTTCAGGATTGAAATCTCATCTTATCCAATTTTTCCTGCAGTGAATAAGTAATGTCTGTCTTGGTCGCTTTTAATTGCTTTTAGCTTAAAGTCTACTTTGTTCAATTAGGATGGCAACCCCAGCTTGTTTCTTAGGGCCATTTGATTGGAAAATCTTTCCCAACCCTTAACTCTGTGCCTGTATCTGTGTTTGTGGTTGATGTGTGTTTCTTGTAAGCAGCAGTAGAATGGCTTCTGTTTTTGTATCCATCTTGTTAGTGTGTGTCTTTTTATAGGTGAGTTGAGTCCATTGATATTAAGGGATATTAGTGACCACTGATTGATGTTTCCTGCTATTTTTGGTGCTAGATTGTATGTATTTCCTTTCTCTGGGCTTTTCTTCTGTGGGATTAGTGAATGTTTGTGGTTTCATGGGTGTATCTGGGATCCTTAGGTTGGAGTTTTCCCTCTAATGCTTTCTCAGGGCCAGATTGGTAGATAGGTATTTTTTAAATCTGACTTTGTCATGAAATATCTTGCTTACTTCATCTATGGTGATTGATAATTTTCCTGGGTATAGTAGTCTAGGTTGGCTGCCATGCTGTTTTAGTGTCTGTGTAACTTCTGACCAAGCCCTTCTTGCTTTCATTGTTTCTATTGAATAGTCAGGTGTTATTCTGATGGGTCTGCCTGTATAAGTAAGTTGGCCCTTTTCTTTTGCAGCTCTTAAAATTTTTTCTTTGTTCTGTATGTTTTCTGGCTTGATTATTATGTGGTGAGAGGACTTTGGGGGGGCATATCTATTTTATGTTCTGTAAGCTTCTTGTATCTTTATAGACATTTCCTTCTTTTATTTAGGAAATTTTTCTTCTATGATTTTATTGAATACATTATCTGTGCCTTTGAGTTGGTATTCTTTTCCTTCTTCTATTCCTATTATTCTCAGGTTAGGTCTTTTCATTGTGTCTCAGATTTCCTGAACATTTTGTCTTATGGCTTTTTTGTTTTTAGTATTTTCTTTGGCTGATATATCTATTTCTGCTAGTGAGTATTCCACTCCAGACATTCTGTCTTCCATGTCTTGGATTCTGTTTGTTATGCTTGTATCTATAGTTCCAGCTCTTTTCTTCAGATTTTCTATTTCCACCTTTGCCTCATTTTGTGCCTTTTTCATGCTTCTATTTCAGACTTTAGTTCCTAGAATGTTTCTTTTATTTTTTGGTTTACCTTTTCTTGGTTCTCTTTCAAGGATCTGTTCATCTCTTCGAATTTTTTGTTTGTATTTTCTTCTATTTCTTTAAGGGAATTTTTTATATCTTCTTTGAAGGCTTTAATAATCTTCATAAAGGTATTTTTGGTGTTTCCTTCTGTTTCCTCTTCATTGCTCTTTTCAGGTCTTGTATTTGTAGAACCACTAGTTTCTTTTTGTTGCCTTGTTGTTCTGTATATTGTTATGTATTTTTGCACTGGCATCTGCTCATGGCTTCAGTAGTTCATGATTAGGCAGCTCCTAGTCACTTGTGGCAAGAGGACTTGTGTGTCTCCTGTCTTCTCTGAGCAAGTGGTCTGCTAGATCTCTGACTCTGCTCTGGACAGGGGTCTGAATTTCAGAGTCCTCAGTCCTTCTCTGATGACACAGTTGGAGGCAGGGTTGGCCGTACAAAGTCTCCTCTTTTAGATGTTGCTGGAGGAGCCCCTCACAGCCAAACCCTAGTCCTATCTGCTAAGGAGAGCTGATATCAGACTCTATGGATTGGCCCTGCTCCCAGAGAGTGACTTTTTGGAATAGTGCTCTGTGTGCCAGAATCTGCTCACCTCTGGACAGGGTCTGAATTTCAGAGTCCTCAGTCCTTCTCTGATAACGCAGTTGGAGGCAGGGTCGGCCGTGCAAGGTCCCCTCTTTTAGGTGTGGCTGGAGGAGCCCCTCACAGCTAAACCCTAATCCTGTCTGCTAGGGAGAGCTGAGATGAGGCTCTAAGGATTGATCCTAGTCCCATAGAGGGACCAAAATATTGGTCTTTTTTTGCCATTTAGCTAAAGCTGGTAGCTGAAATTAAAGTTCTTCCTACTTAATTTACTAATATAAAGTCTCTTGGCATAACTCATGTGTTATATGAGAGGAAAATAGTGAACTACATTTGGCCCAGAGGCTGCTGTTTGTACCCAAGCAGTAGAAATAGAGGAACCTGCCAGAAAAATGGATGTGGATTTACCTTACCCTGGAGGGAATATTGGCCCCATATGACCACCGTGCAAATGTTAGTTTTACAGAGCTCTGTCAAGTGCTTTGGGACAAGTATTTCTTCAAAATTTGAAAGCATAGTAAAGCAAGACAGAGATGCATTCCCACTGTCACAGCTGGGGAGTCTGTATTTATAGTCTGGTGGCAAGTACTGTTTTATGTAGAAATAAGTATCTTATAGGACTCCAAAACCTCCAGTAGATTGCAAAGCTTCAAAATTCAAGGCAAAGTGGGGTGATAGAGAAGTGAATGATAAAAATAAAAATGCCTGTTATATTTTGGGAAGCAGTCTTGAGCTCTGAAGGATCACCTTTTTCTGTTCTCTGGTGCCTTCATAAGTGAGCTTCTTGATTGCATAGACATCAGAGCTGGATTGATAGTGTATAATCTAACAAATGACTCACCATTGTTACCTTATAGTTGCAAATCAGTTATAAACTTTCCATTTTAACATGATATTTTTATTTCTAGGTTTGCAATTACAGATCATCGTTATTTTCTGATGTAGAGTCTCATTTTAGAACATCGCATGAAAACACTAAGAATTTGCTATGTCCATTCTGCCTCAAAGTTATTAAAATTGCCACACCCTATATGCATCATTACATGAAGCATCAGGTGAGTTTAATAATTCTTACTTTTTCATGTTAGTGATAATCACTCAGAATTGTAAGTTTGTTCTTTAATGGGAGTAAAGTTGTTCTCCTTATACAGGGGATTTGAAGTTTATACAGAATCACTTGTAAAACTTCTTCTTCCCTAGTGATTCTTGGCATATAAATAGTGATGTGTGTCAAAGATAACAAGAAATAGGAAGCCTACGATTGAGGCAAATGGAATGTGGGAAAGATTGGCTACTTCAGGGACTTGGCAAATACAGGAATAATTTTGTAGAACCCTCTCGAGAAGAGGAGAAGAAATGAGCTGGAACTGAGAAAGAATCAAGATAGAGAATTCTTAATCTTGTTTTGCTCTTTGTCTCTAGTTCTCCCTCCCTCCCCCACTTTCCAGACCCTTGGCATTCTGATAAGACGCATGGTCACTATTGACCTAGAGTAATGTTTTCTAGTTATATGACAGCAAACAAGTGCCCAGTCAATATTTGAATTCTGCCAGAGCATAGCTGGTTTCCTGAATGACTTCTGGTAGCTTTGCCTATGTAATTTCTGGAACTCATTATTAGTTGTTGAATTTTTTTTTTTTTTTTTTAAACTTTGCTTTTATTTATTTGCCTTGGTGTTTGCCTAGAATTAGAAACTGGAACTACAGACAGCTGTGAGCAGCCATGTGGCTGCTGGGAATTGAACCCCGGTCCTCTGGAAGAATAGTCAGTGCTCTTAACCGCTGAGCCATCTCGCCAGCCCCTCTTCATTGTATTTCTGATGTGATGCTTATTGGTTCTTTTCCTGGAGCACTTAAGCCATTTTTTGAGCTAAAAATGTTACTACAGCACAACCTGTCTTTAGTAACAGTGCCTTTGTTGGAACTAGAAACCCATTATGCACAGTGATCTGGTAATGTGGTAAGGTTTTGCCAGCTCACTGCAAAGCTCAGTGTATTTATTAAGTCCGCACACCAGGTATTTCCCATTGTTATTTATTTGTCTGTCAGGTTCAGTGTTTTTGAGGACCTTAGATTTTTTTTTTCCCTTGAAGATTGCATTATATCAAATAATATTTATGTATGTGTGTCTCTTGAGTGTGTGAGCACATGTGTACTTGTGTGTGTGTGCACACTCAGAGGCCAAAAGAGGACATTAAGTGTTCTCCTCTATCACTCTGTCTTTTCCTTTGAGGTGTGTATTTCCTGAACCTTACTTGGCTAGACTGGAATCCAGCAAGCTCAGGGGATTCTGTCTCTACCCCTCTGAGTGCTAGAACTATAGGTGTGTGCAGCTTATAAGTGCTGTTCCTCATGATGATGCAATAAGAACTCTTAACCTGCAAAGCATCTCTCTAGCCTTCATTACAGATGATTTTAAAACTAACAACCCAGTTTGTATCACTGTTGTTTTTAGTTTTTGAGGGAGAACCTCCTGTAGCCCAGGTTGGCCTTAACTTCTTGATCCTGGTAAGAGTAAGCCACAGGGAACAAAGGACATGAGAGGAAGAAAATAGGCTTTTTTTTTTTTTTTTTTTTTTTTTTTAATCATAGTGAAATCAATCTCTTGGACCAGTGTGGTAGCAATGGTTGGAGATAAAACTAGGGGGGAAAATGTTATGTTTTGACATATTTTGTTAATATATTGCATATGGACTGTGAGGGAATAACCTTTTTTTCTAAATTATGAAAAAGACAAAAGGAAAACCAGAAATTAAGAGGGTGGAGGCAGGGGAATAGATATGAAATCTCTAGTTCATTTTTGTTCATGCTTATTTAAAAAGAATATAAGACATCAAGGATGTCTTAGTTTTTATTGCTGTGATAAAGCACAATGACCAAGGCAACTTATAAAAGAAAGTGTTTAACTGGGCTTATAGGGTTGAGTCCATTGAACAGCATGGGGGCAGGAAGCAGCCATGTTGGCTGGAGAACCAGAGAATTCAAATTTTGATCCACACTAGGAGACAGAGACAGACAGATAGACAGACTTGAGAGACTACCTGCCTAGTCATGTATACCGCCATGAGTAATATTAAATATATGAGTATATGTATTTAAAATTGTGGACTTAGATGTGAGTGATTACAGAGAAAAACATTCCTAGGAAATGAACTCATGTGAACTGTCTTTCCAGCCTGTTTAGTTTCTGATTCTTGGCTGTATTTTCTGTTTTAATTCATCCTCTTTGAGTACATAATAAATTAGTGTTGCCTGCATCTGTGAAAAAATCTAGTGACTCATAAAATAATCTTAAGATGAAGCTAGAACTATAACACCTTACTATTACTCACTGCTTTGAGCATTGTAATTGTTGCCTGTTCTTTTAAAATACTTTAAATTTTAAAGAATTAAAAAACTTTTTCTTTAATATGTATTGGTATTTTGCCTGTATCTAAGTCTGGGCCCCATGTGTGTGCCTAATACCTACAGAAGTCAGAAAAAGGCTTCTGTTGGATCCCCTAGAACTGGAGTTACAAATGGTTGTGAGCATCATGTGGGTCCTGGAAACTGAACCTGGTCCTTTGAAAGAGAAGCCAGTGCTTTTAGCCACTAGTCATCTCTCCAGCTCCTCTTTAAAATATTGTGTTGACAAGTAACAACTGAAAATTTTGTGGGATACATGTGCCAGTTTGCAGTGTGCAGTAAGCAGATCAGAGGAATAACATTTTCCCCAGTCCTTTAATACTACCTCTTCTTTGTACTCAGTAATCATAGCTGACTAATGGTCACCATGTTGGACAGCACAGCCACAGAATGTTTTCTAACTATATGAAGTTTATTGAATAACAACTGCTTTCATTTTTTTAGAAATGGTCAGTTAAATTTATTTGGTTTTAGAGAGATCATTTTATCCACATACAGACAATGAGAAATAGCAAAAAAAAATTTTTTTAAATTATATGTGTGTGGTTATGTGCACATGTTAGGAATTGAACCGGGTCCTCTGGAAGAGCAGTAGGAGCACCTAACTGCTGAGCCATCTCTCCAGTCCCAAATCACATTTTTTTTTTAACAAAATAACAGAGAATAACTAATTTTTAGTGTCAGGTCTTTAAATGCTTAGCTTATGAATAAAAGACATATCACAATTTTTATTAAGACAGGGTCTTATTATGTATCTCTGGCTGTCTTGGAACTCACTGTGTAGATCAGGCTGACCTCAAACTACTTCATCCACCTGCCTTTGCCTTCTGTGTGCTAAGATTAAAGGTGTGCCCTACCACACCTGGCTAGCATTCTCTTTAGAATCTGTTTATAAAATTTTCATAATTATTTTTAATTTTCTTTTTTCTTATACTTTATTATTTTTTTTCTTTTATAAAAAAAAGTCTCATTTTTTTATCCATGTATCCCCTTGTTTAAACTCCCTTCCCCACCTCCTGACCCCTCCTGGTCAGTCTTCAACCTCTCTTCTCCCCATCCCCCCACCTCCTCCCCAGAAAGGGCAAGAGGTACCCAGGTAGATTAGTTCAGCATCCACTCCAGGTAAGTCCGATTTCCTCATCTCAACTTCAAGACTGGGTCAGGTGTTCCTCTGGAGGGAATGGGCTCTAAGGTGCTGGTCCAAGGTGTTTCAGATCCCAAGCTGTTCAGTGGTTGTGGTTTGCAGCTTGGGAGTACATCCCCTACTTATCTTTCTGGGTTTTTGATAGCTCACTCAGGAGGATATTCTCCAAATCCATCCATTTGCTTGCGAATTTTAGAATATCATTTTTTTCTTACTGTTGTGTAGTACTCCATTGTGTAGATGTACCACATTTGTTAATCCATTCTTCAGTTGAGGGGCATCTAGGTTGTTTCCAGGTACTTGCTATTATGAATAATGCTGTGAACATAGGTGAGCTAATGCTTTTGGGGTGTGAATGTGCGTCCTTAGGGTATATGCCCAGAAGTGGTATTGCTGGGTCCTTGGAAAGAGTGATTCTGAGTTTTCTGAGAAACCACCATATTGCATTCCAGAGTGTCTGAACAAGTTTGCACTCCCACCAACAATGGAGGAGTGTTCCCTTTGCTCTGCATCCTCTCCAGCTTAGGCTGTCATCTGTGTTTTTGATCTTAGCCATTCTGACAGATATAAGGTGGTATCTCAAAGTTGTTTTGATTTGCATTTCTCTGATGGCTAAAGCTATCTAGCACTTTTTCAAGTGCCTTTCAGCCATTTGTAATTCTTCTGCTGAGAATTCCCTTTTTAGTTGTGAACCCCATTTTTTAGTTGGGTTATTTAGGGTTTTGGGCTCTAGTTTCTTGAGTTCTCCATATAGTTTAGAGGTTAGTCCTCTCTCACTTGTAGGGTTGGTGAAAAATCTTTTCCTATTCTGTAGGCTTATTGACTGTGTCCTTGGCCTTACAGAACCTTCTCAGTTTCAGGAGGTCCCACTTGTTAATTGTTGTTCTTAGTGTCTGTGCTACTGGTGTTATGTTTAGGAAGTTATATTTAGAAAATTTAAAAAAATCATAATTTTTTAAATATTTATTTATATTTTTATGCATCTGTGTTTTGCATATAAAATAAAAATGTTTTATATCCATCTCATGTATGTCTGTGTCCCACATTCATAGGCCATTAAATGGTGTTGGGTCCCCTGGAACTGAAGTTACAGACAATTGTTAGTCACCATTGGGTGCTAGCTATCAAACCCAGGTTTCTGGAAGAATAGCTAGTGTGCTCTTAACCAGTGAGCCATTTCTTTAACCCTCCTGTTTTTGATTACCACGTAACAGATACTCTTGAGATCCAAATTAGCACAAGTTTTAAAAATGAGTTTATTCTTTGATATTGTTTATTGTAGTAAAGTATCATTAAAGCTTAGAATTTCAAAACAAGATTTATGGCTATAGAAATTGTTTTCTTTTTTTTCTACTAGAAAAAGGGAATACATCGTTGTACCAAATGTAGATTACAGTTTTTGACATGCAAGGAGAAAATGGATCACAAGGCCCAACATCACCGAACATTTGTAAAACCCAAGCAGCTAGAAGGACTGCCCCCTGGAACAAAAGTGCGTTCAAATGCATGGTATTATTTTATTTGTATATAAAAACTAACTCCTGCTTAGATTTATCTATGGAACAAAATATGTTAGAAAATGACTTCTGATTTTTATTAAAACTAATGTTAGATTTTACTGCTTTTATGCTTAGAAAAACATCTATTTTTTTTAGTTCAGTGGTAGGTGTATTCCTCATAAGAAGTGCAGTTGAATAAACTGCTCCCTTGATCAGTGGGTTATTTCAATATTATATGGCTATTTGAGCTTTTCTAGTTAGTATGTGTATTATTTTTAATATCTGTACACTAAAGCATTATATTCTTTCATTTATCTTTGTATTTCTAGTATCTTTTAGAGTGCCTAATGCTACAGGTTCTCAGATATTTGTTGAAATTATTACTGAGTCAACTCTCAAAGAAGTAAATTCTGCTGCTAGACAGCATTTTGAGCAAGCATTTTGTCTGACTGTAAATTGATGATTGTAATTTACTGTTCCCTTTTTGCCTTATATACATTTGTTTTCTCTAACTTCTTTATATACAGTCAGCTCTTGAATATTTGCTCCAGTGGAGGGAAAACAGAGGCATGGATAAACCAAAGTGAAACAATCCCCAAAACATTTATATTTGCCTTTGGGTACTTACCTTTGAATGTGGGTATGTCTTTTATTTGAATTGACTAAATAATATAAAGCCATGCTCTGAAGTTTTAGAGTGAGAGGAGCCAGCCAGCATCCTTCCCCTACAGTCCTTTCACTTCATGCTGGGACTACACATGCAGGATGTAAGCAGTGTAGTCCTCTCATTTCTTCCCATATTAATAGGAATAATATTAATGATACTAAATGTTTTTCTAGCACCCCTAGTATTTCCTAATTCTACTGTTTTTTATATATTCTGTTACTTAACCCGTACAGCAGTAAATGATGTACATAAAACCATATATGACAGATTTGAAGACGCTTAAGATTCAGTTACTTTTGCAAGGCCATATATCTTGGTCATGTAGCAAGGTCAAAGAAAGCAGATTTAACTTCAGGTCTTTTGATTTTTGGTATAGTGTTTTCACACATTAGACAAGCACAAGTAGGACTTCATCATTGGCTGTCCCTCAGATATGAGGAGAGTATATTCACATGATAATGAAAATGTTGGTAGGTGATTGCATTTTCATTGTCAACCAACAGATGTGACTGATAAACAGTAAATAATGAGCTTTATTAGTTCTTACAAAGAAATTTAAATGTTATATTCTCCTTACAGTATAATGAATTAATAAAGCCATAAATAATGATAAATCCTAGGCAGTGTGATCCAAAAAGAACAAGTCACTTTTGCTGTTGATATTTTTTTTTAATACTAATAATGTGAAAGGGCAACAGGCCTTTATAGAATTATTTTTTTAGGCTTTATTAAAGTTCCTGTGTTGGGAAATTACTTTTAGTTATATCAGAGCATAGAAATAGCTATGAAATGTGATCTTCTTAGACTCATACAATTTGTATTAATCTTATTTATTAATAACCTTGTTAACATACAACTGATTAAAATATGAAATACATGAATAAATATTTTAAGTGAATTGAATTCATTTAATTGGTTCAATATTTAAAGCAAATAGATGACTAAACCTCCTTAGTTATCCATGCTATTTAAAAAATACTTAAGATTTAGCTTATTTTATAGAGTAAATTTTTTTAATGAAATATTTTATTTTTGCAGGTTACTATTCGAGCTTCAGTTGGACCTCTTCCATCAGGGTCTTCCAGTACACCTTCCATCAGTGCAAGTACTTCCACCCTCCAGCTCTCACCTCCAAGGACTGAACATATAACTTGTAAAAATCCCACTAAGCCGAATACGAGTACACCAAACACAACCACATCTGATCCCAGTAAACCTAATGAAAGCAAGTCTAATGGAAGTAAATCTAAAAGCAGGTCAAAAGTCTGTAATACACAGAAGAAACAAAGCACATTGGCTAATAGTAATAGAAAAAGTCAAGTGAATACAGCATTGAGGAACTTAAGGTAATGCTTTACTCCTGATACACACTCAAGTATAGCAACATTATACTTAGTAATAGCTCTCTCTGACTGTTTTTGTCTTAAAATATCTTTTTTTATGTCTCCACAAGGTTACGTCGAGGTGTTCACGAGTGTATTGAGTGTTGTTCTGAAATAAAAGATTTTGCAAACCATTTTCCTACATATGTCCACTGTAGTTTTTGCAGATACAACACTAGCTGTAGCAAAGCCTATGTAAATCATATGATGAGGTAAGATGAGTTCAGTCAGTGTTTTGCCTATTATAATTGAAGCTTTTGTCTTTATTAGAAACCTAGTTGTCTTTTCTGTTATAACAAAGCAAATCAAGAAATTACTATATGAAATGGTTAATTAAACCAATGAAATTAAGGCAGGTTTGCTAAAGGAGCAATTACTTTGTCAAATTTATTTTTTTCCTTGAAAATGTTTAAAAATTGCTATCTTCAAACATAAATTTAAATGTTTTAAATATGTTTAACTGAAAAATCTATGTACTCTCATGACTGTTATTATCTTCAAAGAAGTTAGAGACTTGAGGATTTTCCTGATGCAAGGAAATTGATTGGGTTTGTCCAGTCCTCTCCACTCATTTTTCTCCGTAGTTCATCAGTTTGTCAGCCATCTTTCTCTGAAGCTTTCTGTTCTGTGCTAATCTATTCAGTGAATGTCATGACACTACTGTTGGAATTCTTTCCAAGATCACATTCATTCTACATTGAGAACCTGTCATCTGCTTTATTATTTATCATTTATTAGATTCATTCTCATGAGCCACATTTGGATATTATATATCTTTTAAGACTTGTTATTATTTATGTGTATGTGTGTTTGTCTTTTGTGAGTGTATACCACATGTATATGGGTACCTATGGAGACCAGGAAAGGGTATCTGGAACTAGAGTTGTAGGAAGCTGTGAGGTGCCTTTATAGGTGCTGGGAACTCATATGATCCTCTGAAGAGAAACAAGCACCATGGATTCTTGTTTTTAAAGAATAATCATTATTGTCCCTATATAAATAAACCTTATATATTGCTTATTTAGAATGATGCTGTTTTGAGGTTTTCTATATAAAATTTATGTATAACTAAGTTTATTTTAGGTCATAGCCTGGCTTTCCTGTTGCTTTTTGATTATTGCCAGATAGTGCTTTCAGAGGTTGTCCTACATTGAAGGTGTTTTTAGTACTTTTCCCAGTTTTCTGTCCTTGGTGATCAGCCTGGCCTCCTGGTATCCTATCATAAACAGTGTTTAAGTCCTCTTTCTTATCTAATGGGCCATTTGAATACGTGCCTTTGCTTTATTCCTTTGAATTCCTATTAGTCTATGATGTTGAGTGTCTCTTAAGCTCTGTTGTCACTGTATCATCAAGGTCATTATTTTCAATCCTATTTTTGTTCTCTTGTTTACTCTTTAGTCGTGCTCACTTATCATAAAGGTCAACAGAACTTTGAACCTTTTCTCCTTTCCCCTTTCTTTATATTATGTTCAGCTCTGAAATGTATCTGAGACTCAGAAGTCTCACATCATAATATAAAATTTTAATTATTGTGTATGCACACACACATGGCATGGGTGTACCAAGGAATTTTGCTTGGTTATACACAGGAACATGGGTGAGGGTGTAGTGATACAGTCAGCCTTTCTATTTTTGTTCAAGATTATTTGGCTATTTTAGGTTATTTGTGTTTCTTGAGATTTTTTTTTCCAATTTCTCTCAAGAATGGTACTGGAATTTTTATTAGGAGTGCATTGAGTCTGTACATTACTTGTGATAAAATGGCTATTTTACAATATTAATTTTTTCAATTCATTGACATGGTAAGTCTTTTCATCTTCAGGTTTCTTTCTCAGTTTCTTCTATGTTTCAAAGTTTTCATTGGAAAGGTCTTTCAGTTTCTTTGTTATAGTTATTCCAAGGCTTTTGTTTTTTTCTTTAAGACTATTAGAAATATTATTTCTGTGTTGGTTTTCTTACTTTCTCAGCATACTTCTTCCTCCTTCTTTTCCTCCCTCCTTTCCTTTCCCGCCTCCCCTTCTCTCTCCTTCTTTCTTTTAAACTTAAGGCAGGTGTTTCACTGTGTAGCTCATCAGATGGGCCTTGAACTTAAAATTCTCTTGTTTCAGCGTCCCAAGTACTAGAATTACAGGTGTGTGTCACCATATCTGGCTTTTCTCCCCTTTTTGTTAATATACAAAATTATATTACAGAATTTGTGTTTTAAATCTAGATAATACAAATGGAGGCAATGTAAGTTTTTTTTTTTTTTTTAATAGCTTTTGGTCAGATAAAAAGTTATCAGTATTTTAAATGGTACAAATTGTAAATATATTTGAAAGCCATAAGAAAGACCTTAAAATGTAATTTCAATTTCAGTTTCCTAATCGATAATAAAGCAGAAATGGTATTCTGGAAAAGGAATATTTTTTATTTTATTTTTAAGGTTATATTTGATTCATGTATTTTATCCATCAGACTAAATCTTAGACTAGTTTTCCAAAGAAGCAATCATACGTGCAAATAATTTTGAGTCTTTTCAACTTCTTGTTGCTTTAAAAAAAAAAAAATCCTATTTTTGTGATACCATCATACAAATACATGTAAATTTTTTCTAATACTTTTACTCAAATTGAAGAAATAATGATTTGAACTCTTCTGAGAATATGAAATTTTTGAAGACTACTTCTTAAGTTTGCAGCTAGCCAGAATAGTTATTTTTCTGTAGACACAGCCTGTGTTATATATAACCATTTACCTGAGCATTCATTATAATCACTGACAATGTTTGTTAAAGCCTCACTACTAGAGAGTCATTCAGTAGGTTTGTGGATAACCTGAGACTTTACATTTCTAAATGAGTTCTCAAGGTGATGCTAGTACTGATGTGTGTGACTTCACTTTTAGAAATAACTGTGCTAAACCAGCCCTGACTTCTAGCACAGGACAGAATTAAAGGCCATCTAAGACCTGTGATCATATGGCTAAAAGTGTAGTTAGTGACCTTTTCTGTTCTGTGTTGAGTGGACCCATCATTTTAACTTAGGAGTCCTTATTTTTATTTTTGTTTTTTAAACTGCTGTTGGTAATCTCATAGGCCTCTATTATAATATTTAACTTTAAAAATGTAAATAGTAGCCTTTAGTTCAAGTAGTAATTCTGTATCATTTAAATTTTTTGAAATCTCTTTTGATTTCTCCTTCCATCTACATAAGCATGCTAAGACTAAAACATGGTAAATTATTACTAATAACTGTTCATATTATAGTGAAAATATATCTATTATCTGCATTGATGGCCTCTGGCATAGGTGTGGGTGAGGAAAGACTTGTTTTCTTTAAGGGTCTGGCCACAAGGAGTTGAAATATGCTCTAGTAAGTATATAAGCAGCATGAATGGAAATTTTTGTAAATGAGGAGATCATAAGAGTGGGTATGAATCTGAGAGGACTGATAACTGAGGTTGATGGAGTGCATGATGTAAAATCACCAAATAATAGATATATATAAAAAAGAAAATATATCATTAGCAGAAATTCAAAATTGTTTTTAATATTTAGTCGATAATTTTTTTTAATGTTCTGTACTTTTTTATTTCCCTTTTTATGTAACAGTGAGATATTGATTAGGAATATGCTTAAGGAAAATCGATGTCAAGAGAGAAATTAAAAGAAAATACTCCCCAGGATTGGAACAATATCTCAGCAGTTCAGAGCACTCACTGCTCTTTAGAGTACTAGTGTTTCTGTTCCCAGTATCCATGTGGCAGTTATAACCTTCTGTACTTTTCTTTCCAGGAGATTCAGTGTTCTCCATGGGCAACAGGCACACAGGCAAAATGTTTAATACATAAACTAAAATAAAAACAAAGGATATGTTTATATGTGGTGATGTACACCTTTAGTTCCAGCTACTCAGAGGTCAAAGCAGGAAACTCCCTTTGCCCATTAGTTTGAGACCAGTGTGTAGAGGTCCCATCTTGAGAGGAAGTGGGAGATGATGAGTTAAACAGAAACGAGAACAGTATTCTTATGCTATTTTGTTAAAAAAAAAAAAAAAATAGATAACTTAAGTATAGACTGTAGTAAAAAGTTTCTGGTCCAGACTAGCCCCAAGATCTGGATCATCAGTCCCAAAGACCCAAAGAGTGACACAGATGCTTATATTGACTTTATGCTGTGTGACCTAGGGCTCAGGCATATTGCTAGCTAGCTCTTGCTCTTAAACTAACCCATGATTCTTATTTTGTTCAGCCATGTGGCTCAGTAACTTTTCTCAGAGCAGCATTTCAACTTCTTTTCTCTGTGTCTGCTGGTGTCTCATTGTGGTGTCTCCTTGGTGTCTCTCTGGCATCTCTGCTCTGCTCTTTCTGCTCCCAGAGTTTTCTTAGTCTGGTAGCCCCGCCCACAACTTCCTGTCTGCCTCCAGCCAATCAGCATTTTTATTAAACAAGTAGGCGGGACAGTTATTTACAATGTAACAACATAATCCCACTACAATAGACTTTAAATGTATTTATAAATCAGTGTGACTTTCTGTCCAGTAAAAATATTATAATCATTTTTGTCTTTTCAGCTTTCACAGTAACCGTCCAAGTAAGAGGTTTTGTATATTTAAGAAGCATTCAGAAAATCTCAGGTAAATGAGTGATTTTTGTAAATTTTTTTCTGTTGAACAATGATTATAATTTATTAGTGATCACTTTTCTGTTGCTCTGGTATAAACACCTGACAAGCACCTCAAGGGAAAAAGGGTTTATTTTGGCTCACTTATAGGGTACAGTCTGTCATGGGGAGTCAGGGGTCAAGAGATTGGGATGCCTCATTACATTGTGTCAACAGTCAGGAAGCAGAGCCTGGTGAATACTGCCACTTGGCTCCCTTCTTCCTGTTCTGTCCAAGGCCCTACCTGTGGGATGGAACACCTATGTTTAGAGTGGGCTTCCCAGTTCATTTAACCTAGAAACTCCCTCACAGAAATGCCTTTGCTGAACTATCTCACCACCATAGTTTACATTATAAAACATTATGCTGTGACAAACTTCAAACATGTATGTTTTGTTGTTAATCTGATGGTAACAATGTTTACATTGCATGATCATTTCTTTTTTAAAAAAAATTATTTATTTATTTGTTATACATTATACAGAAGATGGCACCAGATATCATCATAGACGGTTGTGAGCTACCATGTAGTTGCTGGGAATTGAACTCAGGACCTCTGGAAGAACAGTCAGTGCACTTAACCTCTGAGCCATCTCTTCAGCCCCCATTTCTTTTCATCTAAGCAAAAATAATTTATTAAAGAGATTCTAAAGAATCTTATAGTTGGGCTAGGTGTGGTAGTATACACCTTTAGTCCCAGGATTGAGGAGGCAGAGGTAGGCCTGGTCTACAAAGTGCGTTCCAGGACAGCCAAGGCAATAGCAAACTCTGTCATAAAAAAACAAACAAAAAAGTCATCTTACAATTTCCTCAAAGCAGAAGAATTACAGCCAGAACTAATAAGAGAAATAAAGTCATTAGGAACCAACCTTAGTCTTCTCTAGTTTGACCTACTAAGTATTATCTTGCTTGCTCTGTGCCTAGATTTTTCTTTACCTTCAGCATACCAACTTTCTCTATTAAAGACCTAAATGTAAAGTTCCCAGGCTTTCCAAATCAAGAAATTTGTTTAAATATGAAAAATTTGTAATCACACATTTCATTAAGAACTTCAGCAGATAGGCAAGTGGGCTAGTTAATGATGCTGCCATGATAAGAGATTCAGGCAAGTATATTCCAATGTCTTCTTAGCTACTTTAGTTAATTTAGTATCAAGCCAAGATAGCACCAATTGTGGTGAGAACATTAATGCATAGCATGCACTTGATAGTAACTTTCACATAATCCATTTTTAGAGCCTTTACATTGTTTTACTAATTTATTTTGATTAAATGAAACCATAGATTGTAAATTCTATTAGAATCTGGACTACACTTGGTTTTTGTTTACCGTTATATACATAACACCTAATGCTGTGGTATATAAAGAGAGCCTTATTCAATGTATATTAAGTGAATGAATACTATATCCTCACTTTTGATGGCAGAGGAACAACGTGGCTCGCCTAGATTAATGCAAGCTCTTACTGAAGCCAAGACCTACCTATCTGTAGGCTTTTGGCTTTTGCCAGCTGGTACAGAAGGTAAATGTTCCTAAAACATAAGTTTTTTGGGGAAAAGGTGGTCCTAGGAATGAACTCAAGACTGCGCATTCTAGGCCTGCATTCTACCACCCATCTTTCCCCTATCTTTTAAATAAAAATGCTTTATATAAACAACATCAGGCTATATCAAATTTATGTAACAAGAAACATGAAAAATAATATTGAGCCTATGTATGGTTTCATAAAAATAAAACTTTGTTGATATTTTTTTTTAATAGGGGCATTTCTCTAGTGTGCCTTAATTGTGATTTCCTAACTGATGTTTCTGGCTTAGATAATATGGCTACACACTTAAGTCAACATGAAACTCATACTTGCCAAGTTCTAATAGAGAAAGGTATGTATTTTAACTACTATTTTAGGTAGTCTATATTTATCATTATTTTTGATCAGCCAAAATATGGGCTCTTTACTAAGTTATTTTATTTCAATCATCACTGTTCATATACTCTTTTAAATGTGAAACTTTTCTTCTGATTTCAGTTTCTGTTTGTATCCCAACTTCTGAACATCTTTCTGAGTAAGTGTAATTTACTGTAATTTATTAAGCATGTTTTTCTTTGGAATTTAGCACAATTACATTCTTAAGTATGCCTTTAATAGGAGTAATAAAATACTGAAGTCTTTTGTTTTTATTTTTAAGCTGCTTGTTGAAATAGGTTCCTGCTCTATGGAGCTCATGACCTGGTGCAAGAGAAGTTGGAATTTCCTAAGTTCAAAGTTCTGAGATGTTTCTTACACAAAGGCAGTTACACAAGTCCATGACACCAGTGCTGGTTACTCAGCTCTTTCCAGCTTTTGCCTTATCTTTGCGTCAGATTCACATGTCTTAACATACCTTTTCCCCCTTCCAGTTGGCTCTCTAAAAATAACTTTTATTACTGTGGTCTTTTCTTTGCTTAAAATAATTTGTATTTTCTCTGCTCAAATAATATAGTTGTTTATCTTTTTGTTTTGTCTACTTTCTTCATACCTTAGGCCTTGAGTTTTTAGGCCAGATGGTTGTCTTTTTCCTCATTCATTGTCTGTCATTGTGCTATTTTTCTTATTTTCCAGATGCAGAAGCAGCCCAGAGATTTCAAAAGCATGTCCAGGGTGTACCTGGACAGTGTCCCCTTGGATGGACACAAGTGCTGCCTATTGTCTCTTTCCCAGGACTGAGAATGAACTGACTGTAGAACCTGCTCTAGGCTCTGGCCTACCATCAGGCTGATGCTGATTTGGCTGGAGGCAGGCTCAAAGTCTACCAAATTGAGCATGGCTCCCATTGGTGGCCTTGTCTCTTGATCTTAATCATGCAGGCCAATTGTGAACAAGAAAAGCCCATCAAATCAATGCTAAAATCAAATTAAAACTTAGTCGTTTTGGCTGCTGCTCTCAAATGTTCTTCTAGCACAAAGGCAGACAGTACAGGACAGGCAGACAGCCTGATTGCTGGGAGATAATGGCTGTGTCCAGTCCTCGGACAGCATTTCTCAGTGACATGTTCTTAAATTGCAGCTATTTTTACTGTCATTGAAAATATATTGTCCTATATTAACTATAATTTTAATATAATTCTCAGATTCTTTTTTAAGATTTAAGTTAATTCTGATGGGTTGATCTTTTCTGAATTTACTGATGTTTGTTTTTCTATTCTCTAATACTTTAATGTTTATTTTATTTTGTCAAGAATTTCAAAAGTTCATATAGGCTGCTTGTCTGTAGCTTATTAATTAGGGTGTTTCTTAGACACTATGTCCTCTGTCCCTACTTGAGGATCATTAATCTAAGTAATTGTGAGTTTTAAGTTGTAACAAATTGGTCAGACGTCTTGAAGATTATAAAAACAAGTTTTAAAGCAACATTTAATTGATATGTAATCTCTGCTGATTCATTAATACCATCCCTTTGGGTAAAAATAGTACCATCTATACACTGTAACCAGTAATGCATGAGCTTCTTCATACTTAAATATTAAACTTGTTACTTTTTATCTTAACTACATTGAGTTCAAAGCAATTATTTTGATCTATTATTTTAATAAATCTTGTATTTGTCTCAGAAATTATTTCCTAATGAGTAATTTCTTTTTTTTTTTAAACTTTATTTATTTATTTGCCTTGGTGTTTGCCTGGAACTGGAACTACAGACAGTTGTTAGCTGCCATGTGGGTGCTGGGAATCGAACCCAGGTCCTCTGGAAGAGCAGACGGTGCTCTTAACCACTGAGCCATCTCTCCAGCTCCCCTAATGAGTAATTTCATATTAAATTACATTGTATCCTACAAATAGCATTAACTGCTATATTGAATCTGGTTGATTGAAATGTCTAGTGAGAGCACATCCACATTTGTGTTCCCCTCATCCCAACTACAAGGCCTTTGTTCTTGCAGCACTGACTTTGTGGGTTTTGGAGACAAGACAGTGCTTTCTATGATCTTAACAGTTAGGATCAGCAGGCTCTGAAATAATGTTTTAAGCCTATTTTTCTTGCATCTTAAAAATTATCCATCTCAGTATCAGAGCCTCATGTGTGCTTTTGGAGCAGAGATAAGACCATTTTCAGATGGCCAGTTTTTGTTTTACTGTGTTCCTTGCAATTAACAATTAAAGAGGTTGGTTCCATTAGTTTTAAACTTCTGAACAATTTTATACTGTACATGAAAGCATTTCTAAAATTCCCTAATAACAGCTACTTGTTTTATAGTGGATTTGATACACTAGTCTCTATTACTTCATAATTTTTTTTAAAAAAATTGACCAGGAAAAATGACATGACTTGTTTCCATTTTTAACAATAATTCTTTATCATTTTTCAGACTAGAAAATCTGTTCTTCCTTGGTCATGGTTGAATATTTTCATATTATCTCCTCTTTCACCACATTCTTTATCTGCCTTTTCCTCCAATTTTAAATGAAACACTCTTGCTTTGTAGCTTATTGGAACTCATGGTCCTTCTACCTTAGCCTTTCAAGTGCTGGGATTACAGGCATAGCCATGGTACCCTGCAACATTTTACTCTTTAAAGTTCTGGCAACTGTAATTTTGTTTTAAAAAATGCTCTAAAGAAACTTTATTATAGGCAGTTAATCTAACTTGTTTAGCACTAGTCAGCTCTTTCTTTCTAACCTGTCTTTACCATTAAGTTTTAAAAAGTAGTTTATATACTGGTCACATAAAGTCATCACATGCCTGTGTGCTTTGGGATTACTGCTGAATAAAAAAAAGGTAGTTGGTGCACTTTAAATCCATTGCCAGTCTCAGGTTTGTATAGTTTTGAATTCTTAATATTTCTGGGACAACATCATATCTCTTGGATTTCATTTGTTCATTTATAAAATATTTACTGAACATGTACTTTATGCCTGGTTCTGTTCTGTGTGTTAGAGAAGTATAGACTGGAATTGTTGCCCTCATGGAGTTTATACTGTAGTGGTGAGAACAGGCATTTAAAAAGTAAAATAAATGATGTGCTAAAATGTGCTCAGTATTAGGAAGAAAAATGAAATTGAGTAAAGAGGATAAAGGAAATATGAAGTGGAATTTGGAAGGAGGGTGTCATTTTAGTTTTGATGATCAGAAAAGACCCCACTGAGACAATAATTGAGTAAAGACACAAAGGAGGTGAGGAAATGTAAGGTCTGGGCATTAGGTTATGTCTACATATCTTCTTTTTTTTCTTAAGAGGAATTGAATTCAGAGTCTGACATATTCTTCTTTCCAAGAAAAATAACAAGATGCTTGATGTTGAGAAATTACATGCTCATTTTAGTCTTGGATCAGTTCAATACTACATGTATTCTTATAAAAAGTATCCTCTTATATACCTATAAGATGGCTCTATATCTGTACTATATAACTGATGTCCACAATTTATACATGATCTGGGGGAAAATCTTCCTAGAGCCACGTATATCAAGGAAAATAAAAATTAACTTGCTGTGGTGGTACATCTCAATACCAGCACTGGGGAAACAGAGGCAAGTAGATCTTTATGAGTTCCAAGGCTACATAGTGAGACCTTGTCTCAGAAAGAACTGAAAAAGAGGAGGGAAATGATTAATTAATATAATGTTTATAATTCTATAATGATGTCTTAGAGAATATTGGCCTACTTTTCCTTTAATGTTTACTTGATATTAATTTCTTGATATTAAGATATAATAAATCATGTAAAATCTTAATATAGATTTATAATTTTTCTTAATTGGATCTAAAAATAATTTGCATAAATAGTTGACTTAGGATTTCTAGAAAATGTTCCTGAATCACATAAGGTATAGTGTATAATTAAATGCCAGAAAGTACATGTACATTTTCCCACTTATATCAGGAAATATGATATCCTCATTTATAAAACCAAAGTAGTGCATAACAGAAGTAGACCAATTATTAGCTAATTCTACCTCTGTAAGTGCAAAGGATGCTATTATTCAAGAGCATGATTACTATTCTAACCTTTTGAGACTGTTATTATTTCTAGACTTTACATCTGTTAAATTTCTTTATTATTACTATTACTGCTACTTTATAAAATTATGCTTCTTCCTTAAAAGGCTTCCAGGTTTGGTGCCCAATTCCATATTAAACTTTCTCAGACTTTAAACTGAATCTATGATGTAGTATGAGTGTAGACTTTGTAACAGTAGATTTGCTAAGTTTGGAATTCCTGCCTTGTTTACTAGATATGAGTAACTCTGGTTAGTTTACCTGACCTCTCTGCCCTGATTCCTCATTCTTAAAATATAAATCACACACACACAAAAGCCTACTTACAAAGGTTGAGGGAACTAAAGGAATTAGTATATGCTTATCATCTCTGAAAGTGCATAACATACAGGAGACTGTATGAAAGTGTCTGTGTGACTGTTATGTTAACATCCTTGGTTTTCTTTCTATCTCTGTTACTGAAAGATAATCACTCTGATTTTCAACCCAATTTTTTTTTTTTTATTCTAGTCCACCCATATCATTTCAGAAACCATTGCTGCTAATTCTTTTTTCTTACCCTGTGTATAATTTGTGCTACGGATATGTTAGCCACACTGTTAGATTTTGGTGTTTTAAGTGCTCTACATTATACTCTGAGGAAATATTTGTGAATATTCTAGGTTTGTTTTGATAATACGATATTTTTAATTTTATCATAATCTTCCACTAAACTATACAACCTTGTACTTGATACTTTATGGCCCATTTCATACTTTGAATGCACTTGTGATTTTTGAGATCCTTCATAGCCTTACTCTTACCAGTTTGGTATTTGACTGCTTGGAGAGGCTTATTGCTCCTTTTTGTATCTTTTGACTGAACCATGATACTCTGGTGATCTTAATCTGCCACACTCAAAATCTATTTATCCACAACACTGTGACATTGGTGCTATGAAAGGAATGTCTGCCTGAAATAAAGTAGACAGATCAAGGTTTAGATCCTAGTTAAATACTCTATAGCTCCAGTAAAATTTAACTATTGCTAAGCCTGATGTTTCTCATCACTGAAAGAAACATTAATTCTTTGTAGGATAATTATAATAAATAGATACAATGTATGGAAATCAGTGGGTCGTGTTACTAATTCAAAGAATTTGCTTAAACATTTATTTGGCACAGGTTGGAGAAACTAGGCACTTAGTAAATATACATTGCTGCCACTGTTGCTGTCTCTGCCCCTGCTCCTGCTGCTGCTCCAGCTGTTACCTGCTGCTGTTGCCATTTTTCTTGATGACAGGAGACCCTGATGACTGGATATGTATGGAATCGCATGGTTGAGAGTCTTAGTGACAATCCATCTGTACTGTAGTTATTTACAGTTTTGACTTACAGTTCAGTCTTGCAGTATGTTCTCAACTACTGGTGAATGACATCACAATGCTTTAATTAAATGTTGTGAAATTTTCTAATACCAAAATTGAGTGTGATTCTATTTGTATTCTCTGAAGACTGTGGACAACATTACCTTATTGAAATCTAGTACAGACCCCTATCTGCTGAGAAGGACAACAGTCCTTTAAAACTGACATTTTGTTCGTTAAAGACAACTTTTTTGTTAATTAACTTTTAAGTAAGCATTTTCAAAATTCCCTAGTACATTAATTGTACTAGTTAGCAATAGCTGTGTTGTTTCTTTTGTAGCGTTGAAGTAATTTTGAAACATAGTACATGTTTCTAACTGTGTTAGGTCACACATGATTTAGTCATGAAGTTGCTGTTGTTTCCCCTTCCTCCTCCTGTGTTTTCCGGCCTGGCCTACCTATATAGACTTACCATAAAACAACTTCAGTCAGCTTCTGTTTTGTTTTCTGAGATACTTGTTAATAGAAAGATGAGGCTCTCACCTGGTGTGGTGGCATACACCTTTAATCCCAGCACTCAGGAGGCAGAGACAGGCAGATCTCTGTGAGTGTGACACAGTCTGGTCTACAGAGAGAGTTCCAGGACAGTCAGGACTACATAGTAAGATTCTTTCTCAGAAAAAAGAAGGAAGGAAAAAAAATAAAGTCTTTTAGCCTTCTTCATATTAGAAGAACCCTTGGTAAATGTTTATAGCTCATACTTT
Organism: Sigmodon hispidus; assembly: GCA_004025045.1. Taxonomy (NCBI): domain Eukaryota; kingdom Metazoa; phylum Chordata; class Mammalia; order Rodentia; family Cricetidae; genus Sigmodon; species Sigmodon hispidus. The sequence goes on along the minus strand of PVIH01012730.1, from coordinate 38,046 downwards.
TAAAGAGAGTCTATTCCATTGAATAAAATATTTTATAAAATACCTTTTGAAATAGTTTTCAGTGCTTACTTAGTTGTGCGTGTGGATACTAAGTCTGTGCTAAGCAAAAACTCCACTGTCTTACTGCTGTGGGAAGGCTTCTTTAGTTTCTTCAAATTATGTTAAAAGTTGTCTTTGTTTTGAAGATTTAAATGATGTAAAATGCATTTACAGATATAAATATGCTTATTATACTTATTAACCTTTTAAATGTAAAGACTAAGAAGAAATAAAAATTGAAAAATAACTTTAAAATCTCTTTTTCTGATTTCAGAATTATTGAGTACTGAGTTTTATGCTTATCACCAATGGTACTCAGTAGCTCTTTGATGATCTGTATGCTCATGACACTGATGCTAGGGACCCACATTCTATTCACAAGTCTGTGTCAACAATTGGAATTGGAAATATAACTGAAGGACATGGTCTGTGACACCAAGGAAATAAAGAAAAAGGGAACCAGAACAGTAAACGGGAAGGCTATACTGAATCCATGTCTTTCCAGGGACACATGGCCAGCAGATTTTATAATTACTCAAGTATTTCATACCACATATAAGTTACATTTTATGATCTTTTTTGTGTGATATTACATCAGAAGAAACCCAAAATAAAATGCCATTTTGTTAATACTACTGTCAACTAAGTCAGTACTGATCAATTTTCATGTGTGCAGATAGTAAGTAAACTTATATTGGTGGAGGCAACCTTTTCTTTAAGCTTTACATCTGAAAATACTGTTTTGGTTTTGAAAGACTGAACTGACTCTGTATGTGTTGAATAATATGTAAGGGGCTAGTCCATTATTTCTTGTTAACTTCTTTTTTTTTTTTTTTTTTTTTTTTTTTTTTTTTTTTTTTTTTTTTTTTTTTTTTTTTTTTTTTTTTTTTTTTTTTTTAAAAACTTTATTTATTTATTTATTTATTTATTTGCCTTGATGTTTGCCTGGAACTGGAACTACAGACAGTTGTTAGCTGCCATGTGGGTGCTGGGAATCGAACCCGGGTCCTCTGGAAGAGCAGGCGGTGCTCTTAACCGCTGAGCCATCTCTCCAGCCCCTCTTGTTAACTTCTAACCTCAGTTGGACGTTAGGAATTTCTGGCTCTAGTTCTAATCCAAGATTACAGTTTAAGTGTCATATTCATTTTATGTGTTTAAATTGGCATGGGGTAAAAAACAAACCTAGTTGACCTGTGAGGTCATTTGGGGCTCTTCTCTTCTGTATGATGACTGTGATTAAAGATGCTGGAAGATCTTCCTGGATCTCAGTCATCAAGATCGCAAAGCAAATCTTCAGGCACTCAAGCTATGTTTCCTTATTAGAGTAAGTACAATGCATATGAGCATTGTGTGAAATAGTATGAAATGTATACGGATGTAAAATGGTTTCTGCAGCTTAGTTTTCTGCCATGGCATCATTCTATGATAAGCAGGGTAGAGTGAGAGATCTAGTTAGATGGAAAGATAAATTAACTTCTTTGTAATAGTCCATTTTAGACACTGTGTACCAATCTCCACCATTGATTCTGATAGCAGGGCCACTTTTTCAGTTTTCCGGTAAAGGACTTTGTCATAGATGATAAGTGGGATATCATAGTGAGAAAAATAATTTAGAGCTATGCTCTGGCATTAACTGTGCCTACACTGGTGATCTTAACATTTTTATATTTTTGTGCACATTTTGTTTTGTTTGTTTCTTAAAAAATATATCTAGAATGATATTTCTGCTCTTGAACATGTATTTATTTCTCTGCTGGAAGTCAAACCTAGAGTTTGAAACATGCTGGCTACTTCTCCAACTTTTTTCCTAGCCAAGTACCAGCGCCATATCTCTACCATAAGTAGTAGCCCCAGCCCAGCACATGCTAGAGGAAGTGTCCCACCACTATGTTCCTTCCATGCCCACTGGATAACTGAGGTGACGGTCTAGCTTAGATGATCAGATCAAGCCCTCATGTTGAGAACCGATAGATAATTCTGTACTAGAGAAAATAAGACTAATCCTAGAGAATATCAATCCAAACTAATTCCTGATAGGTTTGAGGATGTAGTAGAAGCATGGCAGAAGAATCAAGCAGTGAAGATACTCAAGTAGCCTTTTTAATACACTCTCAAACTCTGAGCCAGAAAATTGGGTTTAGACTTTCTTCATGGCGGTAATAATTAATGGGTAACATTTACTGATGGCAGTCTTTTAAGTATTTTGTATTCATTTATTCATTCTGAGAAACTGTTAAGTGCTCTTATTATTCTGAGCTTTTGGAAAACTGGGGTATAGTTTTTTATAGTTCATGTAACTGTTAAGTAGATAATCTCAATTTCAGTTTTGACTATCTGCCTTTAGAAATAAAACTACTGAGTGCTCTTGTTTATTTGGTTGTACCTATGGTTTCAGGTGCATTTCTTCTGCCTTGGCTGATAAGCCAAGGAACTGGATAAGACTGAGCTTCTCTTTCAACAGAAGGACAGGCGACAAATGACACATTCATAATGCTGGGACAGTGATCTGCCCCCATGTTGAGGGCAGCATTTCTGATGTATGGCAACAAAACAACAGAATGACATGGAATCAGTCTTTTGGCAAGATTAGTCTGACAGCCACACTCATGTTTTAGGGTCAAAAATATTTTGAGGCAGAGAATGATCATTTTTCCTGGCATGGTTGTAGGAGAACCTAATTATCAGGAGTGGGGTGGGATTGCTGGGAGCAGTGCAGTGGGAATGTGGTGTACAGCCCCATGTGTTTCACCTGCTTTTGTCATTTCGCAGCTTTAGCACTTTAGGCTTCAAATTCTTTTATCTGTAAAGATAATTCAGTTGTATAATGAAATCTTAGGACTCAAAGGTAATATCCTATATTTTTAAATTGAATTATTAACTGATTAGAAAAATAGAGGTATCTTGGTCTGGATGTTGATTTTGAATAGAAATACTGTTGGGAGTGATTGGTATCTGCACGTCAATATTCTGCAGTCATCACAACATCTCTACACCCCAAACTGAATTTATCTTCTGCAGAAATGGCTCGTACTGCTGATTTTGTTATCTTAGTTAATACCTTTGTCATTGTTTTGATTAGTCAAGGCAGATGTGTGTGCTATGTTATGTTTCCTTCTCCTTTGTCTGATAGATGTAAATTCTGTTCTTTACAGTTTACTTATTGTATCCTAACGTCTTAGTTCAGTTAGTATGGACACCTAACTGTCATGGTCCTCCCTGAAGTAAGTGACCTCTGCTATGTTTTTGATTTTGTCTTTTGATTACTGTTTTATGTTCTGTCCTCTGTTTCTGTGAGATAAGTCTGTACTACTTTAAGTTATGTTACTGCTATCTTGTTTCATGGTGTTATTTTGTTTAAACCTTCTTTTGCTTCCTCTCTTTTGAGCAGGTCTTCTGCTTTGCTTATTTCTGTTCTTCCTAAAGAGCCTAGTTTCACTGAACTCTTTGCTGTCGCTTCCTGTCTCCTGCTCATAGGTGGCTTGGTCCTTTAAGAAGCCAGTATATCACACAGATGATTCTTTTCTAAAACTTCACATTTTTAAAGTACTTCTTCCAGTAGGTTTCCTTGACAATAGCCTCAAGAGGAGAGACTGTTTCTTGGGATCAGAGCACTTAGCACCAGGTTTATGTATAATATGGTAAATGTCTAGTGAAGGCATCTAGTTCAATATCAGTTTGTTGACACTTCTTAGAGAAAATGGTCAGAAAGATGTTCTTAATGTTACACTGTCCTTCCATTGTCTTATGCTGTCCTATTTAGACCTGAGTGACATGGTTCACTTTAATACTGATGGATGTTTCTTTGCTTTTAATATAATGCTGGGATCAGAATTCAATTCCCTCATGCTTGAGCAGAAGCATCTTCCCCACAGCCATCTTCACAGCCCTCTTTTAATGAAAAATCCTAACACTGAAATTTATATTTTATAAAACTAGCATAGAAGTCTTGGGTTTTTAAGTATTATTAGAAACAAAGAGTTTGGCCCACCTAAAATGAACCTGAGTCTTTTTGTCTTTGTGGGTCCTTCCTTGCCTCACGGCATATTTATAGTATGAATGAAATCTAATGCTATAATTGAACCAAAATATGTACTTCATGCCTTGTGTTGAGCACATGATCTGCAGAAAATAAAGGAAGGGTATTAACCTGTACAAATTTATCAGAGATCTATTTCAGTAGGTTTCCATGGAGAATAAAAATTATTTATTTCCAATGATGTTGAAATCCAGCACTTCTGTTCCTTGTAGTGAAATCTTGATGTTTGTTTGAAATACTATACTACATTCTATAAAAACATAATACACATTCACAGGAGCTATGTAATGGCCTAGTAGCAAGCAGGTCATTAGCTCAGAACTTTGAGCTTAGGAAAATGACTACATCTCAAATTACAACTATTTCAGCAAGTATCTTTAGTATATTTAATTTAGGTACAATTCTTCTATAAGTGTGAATAATGCATTAGTATGTATATTTAAGTTTATTAATCTTAAAGTATACTTTTGTTGTAAAATCATAGTGTACTTTGATAAGTTTATACTGATGAAATTTATTTTAGAGCTGTTGTTTCTGAATCCTAGTGATTACTACAATTTTGTCCTATAGAGAGACCACTAGTATGGCACAAAACAGGATGTGATAAACCTCTTAGTACTAGTGATTTCGATAACTTCTTGTATTCTAACCTCTTAGTCTCTTAGCTAGTAGATTGAATAATGGAAGTCTTCCACCGGCCTCATGTTGCAGAGATATTGAGAGGACTTACTTTGACCTAGTGAAAGACTAGAAATGTGTTAAGGTGATTAGCAGTGGTATTTGCTAACATTTCCAATAGCAGAGTAAAATGGGAAAAAAAAAATCTTAATATTTTTCAATACTTTCTGAATGGTTTGTTGCAGTTTTTCAGACTGAACTTAAAATGTTTAAATGCTAGAAATAGACATCAGTTACAATAGACATATTTAACTTCAAAACGTCACAATTGTAATTTTTGCTTTTTTCAGACAACTGTTTATTTTCTTATTTATATATAGTATTCTTAAGACTTTTTAATTTTTTCTATGTACTTCCTTAAAACAACGAAGTTGTACTATATAATTTACATATCTTTATGCATGTTGTTGCTCATACTTAAATATTTAAAACAATTAAATACTCTTAATCCCAAAAAGGAATAAAAATATAAATTTCTCAATTTTTTTGTGCAAATTTTATTTTTTAATTTTGAACTAATTACATAGTTTTTGATATACTTCTAAATAATATACTTTCTAAAAATGTTCATTATTCATTTTGTTATAATTTTAACTAACAAGTACAATATAGATAAGTAATTTCTATATTTCAGTACTAACACCAACAAACAATAACAACTTTCTCCCCTTTTTTGGTGGTGGCATTATGTATTAAATACAAAAATTTGTGTGTGAGAAGCAGATTGTTTAGCACTTAGCTATACCCATCTGCATATACCCTGTTCTTTATATCGTATCCTTACAAAGGAGGGTATATGCTAACTCCATGTTTCATTGACTAACCATGAAAAAGGTTATTAAGGGTAGTTGATAGTTCTGTGAGATACCTTCATTTTTACACATGAAGTCTGTCATAGAAGCTTTATGATAAGTATATTATTTTATGTAGCTGGTTAGTCTTTATAAAAATACAAATCTTTAACTCTTTATAATGTATTTCAAGTCAGTTATAAACCTACTTATGTATTTTAAAATCAATTTAAATGTCCTCAAGCGTTTCTAAAACAAAAGTTCTTTAGAAAAACTTACTTTATATTAAGTTGATTTCTTTTTGTTTGTTTTTAGTAGGGTTTCTCTGTGCAGCACTGGCTGTCCTGGAACTTGCTCTGTAGACCAGGCTGGCAGGAACTCACAGAGATCCATCCGCCTGCCTCTGCCTCCCAATAAGTTGATTTAAAAAAAAAAGATGATAGAGATGTCATGTGTCTTTTTAAAAATTAAAATGTAATAATTAACATTTTTTAAAGTCAAGAATTTTTAAAATGTGTTTTGAATGGTGATTTTATGAGATTTACCCTCAGAATTTTTTTCTTTCTTTTTTTTAAACTGTGTTTAGAGTAAGTTATTATAATATATATTGCAGTAGGTATGTCACATTGAGTTTTGCAATAGATCAAAATCATCTCTCATTTTTTATGCCCTAAAATCAGTAAACACTAGTGCTAAATGTACATACAGGTTATTTGCTTGCTTTTCATTCTTAGAGTATTTCTTGGGAATTGTTTTACTAATGTTTTATTTTCTTTCTTTTTGTAACTACACTTAGCAGAGAGATAGTTTCTTAAATTATGCTGTTCCTAGAGAGGAAGGAAATACATGTCATTTTTCTTGTGAGGATCATGCCAGGGGACCTCCCATGGCTTGGCGAGCACGTTTTACCCCTGTGCCAGGGTCCCATCCTGAAGTACATGCTACTCATTTATTTTGCACACCTGTTCATTCAGCCTGTTGTTTGTTCTCAGGACTTTATTTTTACATTAAGTATTTACAAAGCCATTCAGTTCTCCTATAGACTGTACAATGCTTTAGATTTACATTTTAATTAAGCATGCCAAAAACCTATTTCATATTTTCTAATTGTAAGTATAATATAAAATAATCAATACTTATTTTGTTTTTAAGATTAAAAACTGAAGCTCCCACTAAGGGACAAGAATCTGTGTCTAAGGTAAAGTTTGTTTTATTTCATTTGAAAGAATTGTTGCCACAATTTTTCAAAAATTTCAACTGCAGATGAATATCAGTAACAATTATTGCTGTTAGTCAGATGAAAATAATTGAGGCTAAAAAAGTCTCATTTAAAGTAAATTGTAAAGTGTTTCTGTTTTGACAAAAAGATCATATATTTTGATTTGTCTTATTGCTTAGTTTAAGACCTCAGGCATTTTACACTATGAGAAACTAATATTTTCAGATGGCACTTTGGGACATTTAAATCAGCAAGAGCATATAGCACATTTTTAGAATAAAATTATCTTGCATGTATATTGTTTTCAGTATGGATAGAATCATGTAAACATCACTTGCTAGACAGTCTGTATCTTCCTGATGAGCTAGCCTTTGCTTTCTTAATGGTGGTTTGTTTTTAATCCTTTAATGTTTTTGCCTCTTTGTGAATAGAATAAAGAGAGTCAGGTTTAAGATTGGTTTAAACAGCAATTTTTTAAACCATAGAAAAGTGTTCTTTGGTTTAAAAGGTTTTTTGCTACAAATATGTTTTCCTAATTGGATTAGATAATTTTAAATAGGCTTCTTCCTGAATGACTTTCTGTATTGTGGTTTTCAAGGGATTAGTACATTTTTACCTAAGATGCTGAACTATGTTGAATAGAGTATTGCGGTGTTTCTGTTTGTCTTTTTTAATACCTGAGGGGTATCCAGTGGTGTTTCTGTTTGTCTTTTTTAATACCTGTGGGGTATCCAGTGATGATTCTTCTTTTGCTCTTAAGAGTAAAATTTGACTCTCCATTGTCATGTTTTACATTTTTATATGCTGTAATACAAAGATGAACTTTTGGGCTAATGGTTAATCTTTTAGAATTAGTAAAAACTGAAAAAATTAATTTGTTTTTCTGTATTTTGCCATTTCTAATGTTTTTAATTTCTTTGTGAGCCTCTTTGTTTCTCTCTTTGACTGGAAGACCTTTCTTCCTTTTATATATCTCATGTATGTAGCTTTTTGCTGTTTTTGTTTATTAAAAAGATTTTATTTGGGAAGATATTTTTGTTGTGCATAGATTTCAGGATGGAGAGTTTTGTCATTTTCCTCAGTTGTTTAAAGAATTTCTTACCTTCTGGTTATAACAATATGTCTGATTATTTCTGTGTATGTAATTTGACATTTTTCTTTTCTTTCCCTCAAAATTTTATTTTCATTTGCTACCTGTTAGAATTTGATATACCAGAGTCTGATGCATTTGCTTATTTATGGGTTGATTCATATTTTTGGCATTTATGGTTATTTTTTCAACTATCCCTTACCTACTAACTTTCAGTTCTATATGTATTAAAGCCATTTGATGTTAGTTCCTACTCTTAAGCCTTTTTCTGGTTTCCACTACCTAACTCATTCTCTTCATTTTCTCTGTTTTTGAGTTTGAATATTCTCTATGTTCTTGACCACCCACAATTATGAAACTGAGTTTTTAATTGTGCCATTATACTAACAAGCCCATCAATGCACTTTTAGCTATAAAAACTTTTAGTGTTTGATTTTAGTATTTTCTGATTATCATTTATAATTCTTGGCTGAAATTCACATTCTGCTTGTGCATGTTGTACCCTTTACAACTAAAGCATTTAACCCATTAATTGTAGTAATTTAAACTTTTCTGAGCTGGAGAGATGGTTTGGCTCTTGTTAAAAGTGTTTGCTACTCTTAGAGAATCCAGGTTTAGTTCCCAGCAGCCACACACTGTCTTACAATCATCTGTGACTCTTGTTTGAGGGAATCTGATGTCCTCTTCAGGCCTCCATGAGTACCAGGCTTGCAAGTAGTACACAGACATACAATCAGGCAAAATACCCATACATATAAATATTTTAAAATTTTAAGAGGAGTTAGTGGTGAATGAAGAGATAGCTCAGTGCTTAAAAGCACATACTGTTCTTGCAGAAGATCGGGTTTTTTGCCCAGCACCTGCCTCTCAGCTCACAACCATATATAACTCTAGTGTTGGGGTATCCAACCTTCTTTTCTGAACTCTGGATACTAAGCATGCATATGGTGCATTTATACGTGCAGGAAAAATATTCATATATGTAAAAATAATAAATCTCAAATGAATATAATTTTCTGTGTGAAATACTGGGAAGATAGCTCAGCTGGTAGTGTTTGTCAGGCTTCTGTGAGAATTAGAGTTCAGTCCTCAGCAGCCACATAAAGAGCCAGTTGTGGGGCACACACTTGTAGTCTCAGCTCAGGGTGAGCAGGGACAAATAAAGCAGAGAACATTTGAAGAAAACACTTGGTGTTGACTCCTGCCTCCACACATTTGCTCATACCTTTATCCATGAATGTGTTCACATCCAAAAGTAAAATTTGCCCTCTGATAATTCCTGTAGTTCTGTTTCCCGATAGTACACACACACACACACATACACACACACACACTTTTTCAGTTACATATTTGGTTGAAAGGCATTATGTTTAGGACGTAAGAAAACAGTCTTACATGTCTTTTTTTTTTTTTTTTTTTTTCTGTTTTAGGCTATTCATATGAGACTTGGGTCCATCTAGTCAGGGGTTTACCTCAACTTGAGTTTTCTCATTGCTATGATTACTTCAAGGCCATACTGAATTCAGTTTATTAGTCGGTCCTGACATTGAGGGTAGGAATTACATTGTTGTAGAATTTCTTTGCTCACATACTGGGCTTTTGGCTTCTGAGACTGAGCCTCCTGGAGTGTCTGCCTATAACTTGTTTATAGCAGTGCCTACCACCTTTGTTAGCCTGGATATGGGTGGCAGAAATGGGCATGGGTTCTTAGATTAACTCAGGTTCTTGAGGATGGAGATGATTTCTTCTTCTCCTCCTCCTCCTCCTTCTCCTCCTCCCCCCTCCTCCTTCTCCTCCTCTTCCTTTTCCCCATAGCTTCAGTCAGTCCCTGTCCTTCAAAAGCAACAGGCTTTGTTCCTCTCCTTTCCAAACATGTGAGTCTCAACATGAAACTATGAATCCAATACCAAAAGCATCACCCATTTATTCTTTCCAGTTGGGATTGATATTTAAGTAGAGTAAGTCATCAAACTCTTACATTTTATTAGATTCCCTGCTTTTGGTGTCAGAGAAGATACTTTTGAAATACATGAATCAGATTTCTTAAATATTCTTAAATAATATATGCATTTTGAATCTTTTGTTAAATTTATGTATGTTTGTGTCTGCGGGTACCCACAGAGGCCAGGATGCAGTCTCAAGATCCCCAGAGCCACATAGAGGTATTTAAGAGCCACTCATTGTGGATGCTGATCAGAACTCCAGTCCTCTGCAAGATTAGCAAGTACTCTTAATGCTGAACCTGTGAATTTCTTGATCAATTTTATGCAGTAACTTTACTGGGCATGGTAATCTTTGCTAGCAGTTATTTATTCTCAGGGTTTGGCATAATGTCTCATGTGTAGTATTATGCTTCTGGCCTGGTCTTTCCGGCCTAGCCCTGAGGTTCTGACCCGCTTTCCCACAGAAACACACAGACGTTTGTATTAATTTTATGCTGATTGGCCTATGGCCCAGGCATATAACTTGCTAACTCTTTATTCTGAAACTAACTCATAATTCTTATCTTGATTAGCCATGTTTGCTCAGTACCTTTTCTCAGAGCAACATTTGACCTTCTTTCCTCTGCTTCTGCTGGCATCTAATCGTGGTGCCTGTCTGTCATATCTGTTCTGCTCTTTCTGTTCCCATGTTTTCCCCCTCTGGTAACCCCGCCCACACTTCCGATCTGCCTTCAGCCAATCAGCTTTTTTATTAAACCAGTAGGCGAGACAATTATTTACAATGGAACAGAACACAGTCCCACTAGACTCATGCTTTCCTAGCTTTTAGGGTTTCTACTGAGAGGTGTGACTTTGTTATTATGTGTTTGATTTTGTTAGTTGATTTTTCTTTTAGTAGCCACTTAATATTATGTGTTCTGTAGCCTAGGCATTTCAACTAATGTGACAAAGAGTTTTCTTGTTTTTGTTTTTGTTTTTTTGTCTTGTCTGTCAGGATTCTAAACTTGTCTGTAGTCGAATGTATCTTTTATTTCACTTGGGGCTTTTTTTTTTTTTTTTTTTTTTTTTTTTTTTTTTTTT
>PVIH01012730.1:0-27070 GCA_004025045.1 Sigmodon hispidus | reverse complement strand
TCTAGTCTATTTGTGATAAGTTGCAATGTGTTTATTATTTTATTATGTCTTTCTTTTCTTTTTTTAAAAAAAATTGTTTACTATAAATGCAGCATTCTATGTGCATGTATGCGTACACACCAGAAGAGGGCACCAGATCTCATTATAGTTGGTTGTGAGCCACTTTGTGGTTGCTGGGAATTGAATTTAGGACTGCTAGAAGAACTGCCAGTACTCTTAACCCTGAGCCTTACTTTTTAACGTTTCTTGTGTTTCTGAGTTGTTTCTCATATATCTATTGAGATGGATATCTTTCCCAGTTTTACTTGGAAATAGGCAATCTTCTCTTTGAGGATTTAGTATGTAATTCTACTCCTAGAAAAGAAAACAAACTGCTTTAGCAGCAAACAAAACCAGGCCTGGAAATGTAATTTAAATTAATTAAAGCCAACTACTATGACATAGTAACTCATAGAAAAGAGAATGGCGCAGGCGCAAGGTTGCTTAGGAGAGGTTAGGGCACTTACCACCAAGTCCAGATAACTTGAGTTTGGTTCATGGGTCAGACTAGTGCAAATTGCCCTCTGACCTCAACACATGCATCATGGTACATACATGCATAGACATACACATAAATAGACAATGAAATAAAATAATAGAAATAGTGTTGAGTAGGCCTTAAGTTAGAAATTATAGTCAATTAGTAAGAATAGACCGGTGAAATAAAACAATCAGTCAAGAAAAGGAATAAATTTAAAAAGTGGACAAGTAAAAGTATAAATAATAGAAACAGTAGGCTTAAGTAAAAAGAAACATGATGAATGTAAAGAAGAAGCAAAAAGCATTAAAATAAGAGAATCAGGTTACACAGCAAAATTAAAGATAGAAAAGTACAATTAGATGACTATAAAGGAAGAATGTGAAAACAGTAGAATGCAAAAATAAAGACAAATTTATTGAAGGATGAAGAAATGTAGAGCCTTCTTTCTGGGTTCTCTGACACTGGAGACTGGTAGCTGGTAGTGTGGCCTTCAAATCCCTTCTCTTTCCCACTGTTCTGTTCTGAACCCGGTGTTTCCCGGTACTTTATCCTCTTTGGAAGCTTCCTTCCTTTGTGCACTAGGGACCACTTCTGGCCAAGTCTCAGCTTTGTGGATTGAAGGCTAGGCAAGATTTTCCAGCTTATGTACCCTTGGATGAGGAGCATCCAAGTCAAGGAATTCTTTTAAAGGCATCAAAGGGTAGAGGAAACAATCAAACTGATTTGTGCTGAAGAGATCTGAGGGAAGCCAACAGTTTCTGAGTCTGTTTAACAGTGGGCCCTTTTGGGGTGGGAAGGTAGGCCTCAGGTTTTTTGTTCTTGCTAGATGAGACTTCGCATAGCAAGGAGGCATCTCTAGAGTGAGCCATCTGCCAACCTCACCAGTAATTTTAGGCTCCCAAACTTGTCATATGGAGAGGGCCACTGATCTTTGGCCCTTCCTAACGTGAGCTCCCTGCTGCCTGAAATGCTTAGCATATCCATCTTTCATCTTCTTCTCTGTGGTAGATAGTGTCTCCACTCACCCTGACTTATTCTCTGGCCTTAAAAGATTGCTCTATTGTGATTCACTATGGGGTGTAGTATATGAATTTCTTCTCCATTTACTGCTGGTCTGCCACACAGGAGGAGTTCCCAGCCTACTAGTTACCCTACTGGAATTAAGGCCTGTGAGAATGGTGGGCTTATCCTTTGGCTAGGCCATCCTGTTTTCAACAAGATGCCTGCCTGCCTGGCTTAGTGAATATAACTTCTGCTCCTTCCGTGGGGAATGTGCCGACACTGGGCCATTGTGCTACTTTTGCTTGTGTAGCATTTTTGTGACTCCAGCACCACAGCGATCTATCTTTCTTCACTTCTAGTGTTTTGCCCCTTCTTCTCTTTAAAATAAAATCTACTTGTCACTTACGGAGTCACATTTAGGTTGCTTCTACCAGATATTCTATAGTATATTTTGAATAGATCTTAATCTTTGGGTAAATTTTGTACTGCTGATTGGAAAAAGTTTGATTCACTGAGTTAGATCTACAGAATGTTGATATGCTACATTATATAATGTCAGTCTCATTAATATTGGCACTAAGTTTATCTGTGATGCATAGGAGTTTTCCACAAGTAGTTTTCTGCTTGTTTGTTTTATTGCTAGCAATAAATACATGATTTTTCCCCTTTGTATGATAAGCTCACTTTACTATGAAAATAGCTACTGAATATCAAAATCGAAATATGCATAGTTTGGCTTTCACTTAAAATAAAAGTGATGTTGTATGGAGGAAAGTCTGTGTTCAGCTTACAACTCAGTGCTTTGAACATGCACAGAACATTAATAAGACATGAGTTCAAAGACTGAAGCCTCAGGCTTTGTGGTGTAGCTCAGTAGAGCACCACCCTCCCTCCACCTTACAGTGCACATAGCCATGGCTTAATCCTCAGCACTGTGATAAGAATAGTAAGTTAGTTCTGCTTGTGTGTGTAGTGTTGGAGAATACACAACTTCTGGTAGTTTGGGTGCTTTGGTCTTGATTGTGTTGTGGTATCAGCAGCATTTTCATTCTCCACTGCTCTTGTATTATACTAAGAGTTGTAACTTCATTTCCTAAAAAGTAGATTCCCTGTGAATCACACTTTTAGATTTGCTGATATAAATTTTAATGTTAATTTGCTTCTTGGATTTGTGTGTATACAACCTGCACATTGTGTGTGGATATTGTTTAGACTTTGTCATAGTGAAGTCAGGAATGCTGTGCTAACCTGAGGGATTCTATGAAGAAATTTTTTTTCCCCCATAATCTTTATGGGAAATGTTTTTGGGGGAGATTTTCTGCAAGGAGAAATCCAGATCTTTCTTGGGTTTGGTTTTGTTATTGTTGTTATTTTGTCCTCCCCTCCCTCACCCCCATGGACTGAACTGAAGGGCGTTGCACTTGCTAGGCACCTGAACTAAATCCCCAGCCCCTTTTCCTGTTTTTTATTTGTTTGTTTGTTTGTTTGTTTTCTCAGTTCCTCGTGCTGGCCTGTGCTATTCCAGGTACTCTCAGGTCTTGACTAGGTAGTTCAGGGAGCTGACTACGGGTGGTAAGGGACCAAATCACTACTTCTGTGTGCATTGGAGAAAGAGCTGCTGGACTCCCAGCTGTTTCTGTGCGTCAGTTATTCCTCTTATGTGCTCAATGTTAGACCACCTTTCTCCAAAGCATGTGCCTTAGGCTCTCCATCTAAGTGACTCCCTGCTGCAGACATCTCATTGTCACCTCGACCATCTTACATCTTTTCTGCCACTTCAGCCACTTTCCATCTTTTAAAACTTTGTTAAACCGCTTGTTTGTATTTGGTGTTAGATGAGTGAAGAGGTATTATTTCTTGGCTCTGATTTTTGCAGAATTGGGGGAGAATAAGAAGAACTTGTTGCTCATTCATTGCTCATGTCCCAGTCTTAAGTCAGTCTGCTGTTGGTTTCTAAGACCAAGACCTAGATTTATCTATGCCACTTGCTGCATTGCTAAGTCTTTCTGCCTGCCTCTCCAGTTCTCATTTTTACAGATATCTTTTGTGCTCTCTCACCTGTGGGCTAAATGAAACTAAATTTGAAGTTCTTACTACACTCCACACAGCATGTGTGCTTGGAACATGGTGGTTGTTAGGAGATGCTGAGTGGTTTCCAGTATACAGAGGTTTTTTAATGTTCCTTTCTCAGCATTTAAAATAAGCCAAATAACTCAGTTTTTATTCATTTTTGGCTTGACAGTAGATTAGCATATGTTTTAGCATAATTCTTAAATATTAAATAAAAATTTCAAAGGTATTTTTTCCAAGTATCTGCATTTTATTGGTAGGGGCATTTTCTTGTTATTTATATTCAAGTTTTAACTAGTTTTCTGCTCAAGTAACTGGTTCACATTTGAAAAACTTGGTGAGGAAAATAGGCAACATCTCACTATGTTGTCTTCAGTGACCAGGAACTCACTCTGTAGACCAGCCTGGCCTTGGACTCACAGAGGTCCACCTGCCTCTGCCTCCTGAGTGCTGGGATTAAAGATGTAATCTCTCACATTCAGCTGGGAAATAGCTTTTAGTAAAGTTGGGTTCTTCATGACTTTGACTCAAAACTTTTTGGTACACTGAAATTGTTACAGTTTTGAAAAATGCCTATTATATTACATGAATTACTGTAGTGTATACTTAATAATGAAAAGGTCATTTTCTGTTCCTTTAGTGTATTAGCTTCTACACATAAGTTTCTCCTATCCTTGATGTTTAGTTTTAATACTTGTTTAGCCATGAATATAACAGTGTTATTGTTTCAGGAAACAGCAAGACATAATACAGTTGAAGGAGAAACAGGAACATCACATTCTGAAGGGTAAGACTAAGGGACAAATGAGTCTCTTGATCATGTTTACTGAAATAAATTAATCTTTGACTTAAATTATATTTCACTGACAACTGGCGAAGAGTTATTTGAATTTTTATATATGATACTACTTTAGTAATGACTTTTAATTGAAATTTCAAATAACAAGATTTATGTTCTTAAATCTTTAAAATATGTCAGTGATACTTTATAAAGGTTGTTTTTTAAAGTATGTGTTATCCCATCTACCTTCTGCCTCTAGGGTTTTATCTTTTTTCCATTTCTGTATATTTTTCTTTACTTATAACTCTGTGGCTTGCTGGGTGACTGGCCCCTGATGTCCTCCTCTCCTTCTCCTTCTTTTACTCTTTGATCTTTCTCTGCCCAGATTTCTCCTCTATTCTCTCCCCATGCCAGCCCTGCCTATCTTTTCTCCTATCTAGCTATTGGTCGTTCAGTTCTTTATTAGACCATCAGTTGTTTTAGACAGGCACAATAGGGCTAGAGAGATGGCTCAGAGGTTAAGAGCACTGACTTCTTCCAGAGGTTCTGAGTTCAATTCCCAGCAATCACATGGTGGCTCACAACCATCTATAACGACATCTGGTGCCCTCTTCTGTATACTGTATACATAATAAATAAATATTTAAAAAATATATGAAATACTGAGGCAGGCACAGTAGCACAGCTTCACAGAGTTAAACAAGTGCAACATAAAAGAATGCAACACTTCTTTGCATCATTAAAACGCATATTCCACAGCATAAACAAATGTAACACATCTTAAAATAATGTTCTGAAATAATCATCCTTATCACAAAACTGTATCCTACCATTTAGGATCCATTGAATTATTCCAATTTATACATCAAGATCAGAGAAAACATACCTAAATATGTGTGTAGATAAATGTGTACTCATGCATGTATGTATTTTTTGCATGTTTTTAGGTATATGAAGTTATCCAAAAAAAAGGGAAATATTTGTTAACGCTGATTTAACATTTGATTTTATGTAGGAAAGCATAAAGTATATAAGTCATAAGAGAAGCTAACGTATGTTAGATACTTATGCTTACTATTAGGGACATTTAAATTTGACCAAGACACAGACAGAGCTTTGAGCAGACAACTGCAGTCTCAGCTGTGGCAAAGGCAGCTGGTAAGACACTCAAGTTCCAAGTTCCTTTTGATTTGCGTCTTTAGCATTTCTTACAGTTTTGCTAGTAAGCAGCTCTCCCAAGTTGTAAGAAAATAGCCAGGGCCTGGGGCCTTTTATCTGCTTGGGGAGGCAAGTCTTTTTAACTTGTTTTACTTTTAGTGTATTCCTATATTTTGATAGCTTTGATTACATTGTTTTATGAATGGATAACAAAGGGCTTTGTTTTCTAGTAAGCAGGATAAAGCTCCTTCATCAGAAGAAGACGTTGGGTGTGATGCAAGTGTATGTGAAGCTGCAGCAGCAGCAGCAAACTGTGAAGGAAACGTAACAGTTTCAGATACAGAAAATGAAAACAATTCAAAGGACATCTTCAGTCAGGATTCAGACGTTGGAGCAGATAATATTAGAAATGAAGAACAGACACAGCACACCTGTCAGGAAATGGAGCTGAAGGTGCACCAGCATTCAGAAAACACAGATTCGTGTGATCAGACTAAAGAGCATGACTCCGCTGAAGCTGAGTTTTCTTCAGAGACTAGACAGGATTTGCAGTTAATGTCAGAGGGCATTGGTGTTGATCAGTTTCTGAGGCAAAGAGACGAACCTGAAACTGTGAGTTCTGGTGCTAGTGAGCAAGGCAGTGTTCGTTTAGAACCTTTGACACCATCAGAGGTACTTGAGTTTGAAGCCACAGAGATTCTTCATAAGGGTGATGATTCTTCAGCCAATACCAGTGACACAGTGTCTGATCAAACAGGTGGCAGTCCTGGAGGAAGTAGAGCAGAGACAGCAATAGACCTGGCAGATGGGAAGGAATCAAGCTGAGTGATCAGTCAGTTCAAGTTTTGTTCCCAGCAGGAAGCACTTCAGAGTAGTGCTGTCCATGAGCTCAGTAGTGCCGTGGTAGAGTCAGCAGCGGGCAATCCGAGGGAGGTCCTTCATACACTTCACCTGTATGTTCAAACTTACTAAGTCAGTTTGCCAGTGATAGCATGGTTAATATGAATTTTCAAGTTTTTAAAAACCTGAACAGAGCTTTAATGAAAACTAAGTTTGCCATCCAAAAGTCTCTTAGCACTTTTTGAAAAAAAAAATCTTGTTCACCAATATGAAACATAAGAATTTTAGCTGTATTAATCAGACTTTTCAAACTTTCATTAATCCTGAGCTTAAAATCCTTATCCTTTTAATAAATTTAACGGAAGAGCTTTGAATCCATGCATTTTTTGAAAATACCTTTAAACCACCAATCAATTGTTGTTACTATTAATGAAGGCTTTTTTTTTTTTTTTTTTTTTTTTTTTTTTTTTTTTTTTTTTTTTTTTTTTTTTTTTTTTTTTTTTTTTTTTTTTTTTTTTTAATATGATCCTGGTAATGAAGCATGCTTAGAGTGCTAAATTGACCTGTTGAGATTTTGGATGACTATAAACTTAAGTTTGAATTAAATATAACATTCCAGTCTGTCAGAAGCATGCAAACAGAATTTTAGAATCTGTGCACCTCCATACAAGTGTTAGCCTCCAGGCTGTCAGCTTACTTTTATAAAACTTTCAGTGAAAGTGAAATTATGAAAATATAAGTTTATATTTGTGCTTTTAGTCAGTGTATAAGCTCTGCAAAATCCCACCCTGCCCCTATGGGCTAGTTGTATAAAGTAGAAATCTGTTACTAAAACTCTTGTAGCTACTATGCTTTTAATATTGTTTCAATAATTTTTAGCAGTAGACCCATAAAAATGGTCTGGAAACCAAACCAAAATATGGTAGATGTAGGTGAAAAGCATTGAACCGAAACATGCTTCCACATGTACTCATCCATGTTTAAGGGACTTTCCTTAATTATAAAAGAGAAAACTCAAATGGGACCCTAAAGCAGATTTTTTTTTTTTTAAATGGCTGTGGAAATTAGCTTAATTTATCCCCTAAGTCAACTACTAAATTGATTTTTCAGGTATAGAAGTGAATATAACAAACAATAATTTGCTTTGAATTACTAATAAATTTTTATTTTAAATGCTGCATTTTTACTTCTTAATGTGCTTTGGATTCTTAAACTGTTTTACTGAATGTTAAATGTTTTCAATACCTGTTAAAATTCTGTTGTATATAGTAGTTTTTGAGTAAATATTTGCAATAAAAAACTGTCTTTGGATAATTTTATTTTTAGATCCTTCTTTGGTCGGCCTATCTTTGGTGGTGGGGTGTGGGTCACGTGCAGTACAGTTGTTTGTATAGTGGCCTCATTCCATATGCTATACTGACACAAAATGAAGAACTGAAAAAACAAGAGAAACAATATTATTATACATTGTCTTCTCATCAACTTAAAAGAGATTAAATAGAAAAAGCACATAATAGAATCATTCTCTTGAATATTTGAAGAGAGCTGCTCTTTTCATATTTCCTGCTTCCCAGACAAGTTGTAAGACAAATCTACAATAGTTGATAACTTTGGGATAATATAAATCCTTAGAAGAGCCAGGGAACAGAAGAAAGTTTGTCTATATGAAGATTACTTTCTCAGCCGCCATCAGTTTTCATACGCTACAAAACTCTAGTGTACAAAATCCTTAGAATCAAATTGAGACTCCAAATTACCCAACCCCTTAAGCCTTGTACAGTTTGCACTTCTGTCCCATACACCTTTAGAGTAGTGGTCTTTTATTAAGGTACTGATGAGGGAATTGTTTGTACTTGCCCTGGGTGAGAAGAGACTGAAGGTGGCCAGAGAGGGAAGGTAATGAAATAAGCCTTGTACTTGGTAGTTCAGATGCTGTACACTCCTATACAAGCTCCTTCCCAATCAGGAACTAACAATTCAGATACACAAAACAAGCCTTTGAATTGTAGCGAGCAGTCTAAAAAGCAGACTTTTATACATGGTGTAAGTATTGAGGCCTATGTGGCTTATAGCATAAAAACTAAAAAATACTGAGTCTATTTGTGATCCAATGTAACTGTTTCAAAGGAAGGCACTGGGTAGATGCGGGCCATAAGTTGACATACACCTGCTTTGAGTTTGGGTATAGGCTAGTGATGCACTCAAGTAACTACCTCAGAAGATCCATTTGCCTGGTAGGTGTAGTTCAATGACATTAAGAAGCATTATATTGTTCTGTCATATTTTCCTTTTAATTTTTATTAAAACTGAATACCTTGTGTTATTTCTTCCTCTTTGCATCCTTTCAATGTTTTAGGGAAGACCTTATAAGTTTTTACCCTGTGAATTTAAAAGTATGTATTTATTGTGTGCATGAAGCAGGAATGGGGAGATGTCCATGTGCTAGTAGGTTTGTGGAGGTTAGAGGAAAGCTCAAGTAAATCTCTCTACCATTATGTGCGATAAAATCAGATTACCAGGCTTGTGTGGCAAGCCCCTCTACTTGCCAAATCATCTTTCCAAGTCTTATCCTATAAATATCTAAAGAATTATTCTAAACGTTTGTTAAAAGGAACTAATGAGATATGTTACCTTGGCTATGCACACAAAGTGCAACCAGTGTCTCAGGAAGTTACTGCATAGGGTCGCAAAGCCAGGACCTAAGCTTAACTTGACCTAGTTCTAAAGCTAGTGTTTCCACTGCACCTATAATTCCTGGCACTATTCTCTTATTGGGAAGCTTTTATTTTTCAAATAACTCTTATTGGTTATAGTAGTTTTTGGCCCAGACTAGCCTCCAAGATCTGGTCAAGCAGTCCCAAAGTCCCAAAGAAACACTCAGAAGCTTATATTCATTTTTAAGCTGATTGGCCTATGGTTCTGGCATATTGTTAGCTAGCTCTTGCTCTTAAACTAACCCACGATTCTAATCTTGTTCAGCCATGCTGCTCAATACCTTTTCTCAGAGCAGCATAGTTGCTCTCTGCATCTGCTGACTTCTCCTCTGGTTGTCTCTCAAGTCTCTGTGGCATCTCTGCTCTGCTCTTTCTGTTCCCAGAGTTTTCCCAGTCTGGTAGCTCTGCCCACACTCCCTGTCTGCCTTCAGCCAATCAGCGTTTTTATTAAACTAGTAGAGGGGACAATTCTTTACAATGTAACAACATAATCCCACTACAATTGGTGATTAAGTACAGTTTTGTTTATCATTCTACTGTAGTTATACATACAAAATTAAAGATTTAACCAGTCATGCATGGTAGCACAGGCCTCATAACCTAGCTCCTAGGATGCTGAGGCAGGTATAGTGAGACTATCTTACAAAACGGCAAGTTTTTTTTAAACTTTATTTATTTATTTATTTGCCTTGGTGTTTGCCTAGAACTGGAACTACAGACAGTTGTTAGCTGCCATGTGGGTGCTGGGAATCAAACCCCGGTCCTCTGGAAGAGCAGACGGTGCTCTTAACCGCTGAGCCATCTCTCCAGCCCCAAAACAACAAGTTTTAAAATGAAAGAAAGGGGCCTGGTGGTACTTCATAATTGAGGACTTTACCTCAAGGGGGGAGAGGTTAGTATATAATTTATATTTAGAAAAGAAAGTATATATTTAAATGTACATTTTCTATAACTTACTGAAATTTTAAAATAATTACACATTTTTTTTCTTTTTATTTATTTGCCTTGGTGTTTGCCTGGAACTACAGAAAGTTGTGAGCTACCATGTGGGTGCTGGGAATCAAACCCCGTCCTCCAGAAGTGCAGTCAGTGCTCTTAACCACTGAGCCATCTCTCCAGCCCCCCCATAATTACACTTTTATAGCCATTTGTTAAATAGTTATTTTTGTGGTTAACATGATTATTTCTGTACCCATCAAAATTGTTCCTCTGCGGCTCCATGGTAAAGCATCTGCTGCATCAGGTTGAGGACCAGAGTACACATTTCCAGCATCTACACTAATGCAGGGTGGGTATGGTCGCAGCCTGGAATTCCATCTCTCAGGATGTAATGAATCCCCAGAGTGAGCTGGCTAGTTAGACTAGCCAAATCAGAAAGCTCTGGGCTCAACTGAAAGGCTCTTTGGCCTTCCACACACAAATAGGCATGCTTGCAGATACACACTCACACAACACTTGTTACTTCAAGACCATTCACTTTTATTAACTACAAAGCAGGTGTATTCGTGTTACAGGCTTTAAAGAGGGATTACAAACATGTCATGCAAGGCCTTTATGTGTGTGTGTATGAATGCTAACAGGACATCAGAGTGCTTGCCTCACCAGCTCCCTTGAATTGGTATGTGGGCATTTGATTATGACAGTTTGTGCTCCTTCATCACTCTGAGATAATGAACCAGGAACAATGAAGCAATAATCTTGACAATGACATCATTATTTCAGGGTAGCAGTACCTTTGCACTCTACAAGCTCAGCTCCATTTCACAGCAATATGAGTGGCATTCAAAATTTGTTACGGTGAAAGCTGAAGAAAGAGCTTGCTTAGTGTATACTGCTCTTGCAGAGGACCCGAGTTCTGGTTCTGTCACCCGTGTTGGGTGGTTTACAGTTGCCTGTTAACTCCAGCTCCAGGGGATCCTGCACCTCTGACCTCCAAGAGCACTTACACTCACACAGACCTACATATACACATGGAGTTTTTAATTTTGTTGTTGTTGTTGTTGTTTGCTTGCTTGTTTGTTTGTTCTTTGAGATGGGGTTTCTCTGTGTAGCCCTGGCTGTCCTGGAACTTGATCTGTATGCCAGGCTGGCTTCAAACTCAGAAATCTTCCTGCCTGTGCTTCCTGAGTTCTAAGGATTAAAGGTATGTACCACCACCCCCTGGCTGAGTTTTTAATTTTAAAAAATAAAAAGCCTTTTACAAAATTTTAAGGTGAAGCCATATTAATAGGAAGTCAAGCATTTTAAAGTGAGCAATGGAAATAACACTTGGCATGTTTACTGGGTTGTGCAACCCTACCTCCATTTAGTTCCCAACCTTTCTAGCCAAAGTGAAACTGTCCTGCCATCTAAGCAGCTTTTCCCCATTGCCCACTTCCTTCAGTCTCGGAAACTACTAGTATCCATGAGATAGTGTTGCTTTCTGGGCATTTGGTAATAACATACAGTAAGTGACATTTTGGAGTCACTGGGCTACATTTGCAGCCTGCAAACACAAATAGCTTGCAAGGTATTCTATGTTGGCCAGTAGTTCATTAATGCTTTCAAAACCTTCATGCTATCCAAACATTTAATGAAATCCGTAGCAAACCCCAGTGACATTAAAAGATAAATAGAGCAAATACATTTATAAAATCTATAGAACCACAAACATCACTGAGTAGTCAAGACAGTTTGGGGCAAGCTAGAAGCATTATGCTTTTTAATTTTAGAAAATATTCTACAGCTACAGCAATCAAAATAATATATTTGTGAGAGTGTCAGTTTTTTTTTTTTAAGGGTGTAGGCCCTAGCAAGTCAAACACTCCAGTAAGTAGCCAGCCCCACAACCAGAAGTATGTGGACAGCATAAATTGGACTTAATGGAGCTGTTGGGGATGGGAGTAGGGCTGTGGTGGATGAGGATGAGCACCCGACAACTCACTTCTGAGCCTACACACAAAGCAATCAAAGCCATGGTCTTAGGGAGAACTTCACTCCCATGTTCATTGCAACACTATTCACAGTAGGGAAGACAGGGAGGCAAGCTAAGTGCCCACTGGCAGAAGAAAAAGATGCAGATATAGATACAATGGTATATTATTGAGACTTTTAATGAAAGAACTCTTGGAATAGGGAGATGTCAGCAGGTGAAGGTACTTACTCTGAAAGCCTGATGACCCAGGTTCCATGTCTCTAACCCAAGTAATAGTGGAAAGAAAAAACTGACTTTACAGAAGTTATCTTAGGACACCCTGTCCTCACTATGGTGTGTGTGTGTGTACAGACATACCATGATAATTTTTTGTTTTTAAAATTAAACAACTTAGCAAGGCGACACATGCCTTTAATCTTAGAACATGGGAGTCAGAGGCATGCAGATCTCTTGAGTTTAAGGCCAACCTGGTCTACACAGTTCCAGGTCGGGGCTACACAGAGAAACCCTGTTACAAAACAACAAAACGAAACAAAAGGAAACAAAATAACTCTTAGGTGGAGAAGTAACTTAGTGGTAGAGCACCTGCATAGAATGTTCTCTGGTTTTGATCTGATCAGATTTTATACTTCAAAAGAAAGGAGACTGGAGAGATGGCTCAGCGGTTAAGAGCACTGACTGCTCTTCCAGAGGACCAGGGTTCAATTCCCAGCACCACATGGCAGCTAATAACTGTCTGTAGTCCAGTTCCAGACAAACACTAAGTCAAATAAATAAAAGTTTTAAAAAAAGGAGATCTTGTTATTTGTGAAAATATCAATGACATCAATGACATGTTCATAAGTTAGCTTCAGATGGGCACTCTCACACTTGATCTCACAAGACAAAAGTGCACAACATGGTTTTCTAAGCGCCCCCAAAGGATAAAAGTTCTCTTGGCCCCATCAGCTGCAATATACAATGTGTGTTAAGTGTATAGGTGAGCAAAATAGTGTATAAAATTACCTTCAGCCAGTGCATGTAAGATATATATATATATGTATATATATATATATCAAATGAATTTCATATATAGACTTTGGTCTCATCTTCCAGACATCTCATGTTTATGCAAATATTTTAAAAACTTGCTGTGTCCCAAGCATTTTAGATAAGAGACATACACCCTTCACAAGGAATCTAAAACAAGGGAATTCATAGAAAGACAGAGAAGAAATGAGGTCTGCCAGGTGGATAGAAAGATGTCAAAGTGTGCTGATACTGCTCAGTGTACAAAAGTTCCAGAAAGTAAGTTTTTAGATGAGTAAGAGAGTAATCACCTGTACCTATAACCTCAATGCCAAGTTGTAAACTTAAATTTTTTTCTAGAATGTATGCTTATCTCATACAAACCAATTACAAAAATAGAGTAACATTGATTGCAGGCAAACACACTCAACCTCACTAAATTGTAAACATCATTATATCTTGGTATGTGTTAATTTTACCTCAACAAAATGATTTTTAAGATCTATGTTATTTTTAGTTATCTTTGTACAAACGTGTTTGCACATGCATGTGTACATGAGTGCTGTGCCTGCAGAGGGCAGAAGAGAGTGTTAGTGCTCCCTGTTAGTAGAACAGTTTAGGTAAGATTAGGGAATGTGACCTTGGGGGGGTGTGTCACTGTGGGCTGGCATTCATGGTTCCAAAAGCCTGAACTATAGGCAAAGTGTCTCCTCCTCTCTCTCCCTCTCTGCCTCCCTCTCTCTTTGCCTGTGAATCAGGATGTAGGCTCTCAACTACTGCTCCAGTATCATGCCAGGCCTTCCTGCTGGCAACCATGCTCCCCACCATGATGATTATGGACTATCTCTGAACCTGTAACCAAGCCTGCAATTAAATGCTTTCTTTTATAAGTAGCCTTGGTCATGGTGTCTCTTCAGCAAAAGGAGGGTAATTAAAACAGTCAGTCACAAAGATACAAATATCCTTTGAGTCTGCTTATATGAGGTACATAGTACTAAAATCATAGAAGGAATGTGTACAATTGTAGCATCAAGGAGTTTAGGAAAAAGAACAATAAGGAATGTTAATTCTGTGTAATTAATGTGTGTGTGTGTGTGTGTGTGTGTGTGTGTGTTTACCCATGCAGCAAAGTGGGGAAGCCAGAGATTGACATCACAATGCTTTTCCTTAATTACCTTTCTACCATCTGAGACAGTGTCACTACTAAAAATACAGATAGCAAGTCTGCTCAAATGAACCTCTCCTATCCGCCTGTCTCCACAGCCCCCAGCTCCAAGGTTGCACCCTGAGGTTACCCTCTGGATACAGGCAGGCACCACCATGCCTGACTTTTAATGTCTCTTCTGGAGATCTGAACTCAGTTCCTCATACTAGCACAGAAAATGTTTGCTAGACATACCAAGTAAACCATCTTCCAGATTCTGGAAATATTATTTAAAGGGTATAAAACTTCAGGTTTGGGGGCTGGAGAGATGGCTCAGCGGTTAAGAGCACCGTCTGCTCTTCCAGAGGACCCGGGTTCGATTCCCAGCACCCACATGGCAGCTAACAACTGTCTGTAGTTCCAGTTCCAGGCAAACACCAAGGCAAATAAATAAAGTTTAAAAAAAAAAAAACTGCTTTAAAAAAAAAAAAAAAAAAAAACTTCAGGTTTGAAAGATGAAAGGAATGCTAAAGATAAATTTTGTGACAGTTTAGCAACAATAAATGTCATGGACTTTCTTAAAATGGCTAATGAAGAGAGAAAACTTAGCTCAAGAAACCCCAGTTTGCATTCTAGTAGCTGCTTTATAAAAAGGTAAAATAAAGTTTAGTTTCTCATTTCTGGCAGGGGGGGTGCTGCCCAGGTCTTGGAGAAGAATAGTCATGCCTGATCAGTCCTGGGAAAAGAACATATCTTAAAAGAATAGACCTAGTAGGGGGCCTCCCAAGTTCTGGGAGAAGAATACCTTCCCAGCTCTGGGAGATCAGCCAAGACATCAGCCTAGGTCTGTGAAAGGACTAGATTCTCACTTGACTAGTTCTGGAAAAAACCAGCCACCCTAGGTAGGGTCCCAGTGGGGTCCATCCAGATAGAGTCCAAAGATACTCGGGGGCAGAAAGACCCTAAGCATAAGCCAATCAGTAGCACCTCAGCACTGTACCCCTAAGCAACCAACTTTGTTGTAGCTTTTTCCTATAAAAAACTTCTTATAGCTAAGGGCACCAGCTACTTCCTGCTCTGTTGTCACAGTATGCTCCCTGCCTGGCTTGTATTGTGCTGCCAATAAACCTTGCTGTTTGCATTTCGGACATTTCTGGCTTCTGTGGTCTCTCAGTGGGTCGAGCTCTGGACACAACAGTTAAGACTGTGAATATATGTTATATATATATTAATCTCAATTTGAAAATTGAAAATAATCAAATATATACAGCCTACTTTTGAACTTAGAATGTATTCTTTTGGTTTTTATGTTTATCCTTATATTAGTATCACAATTAAAATTTTTTCAGTGCATGGGAATTTTTTCAGTGCATGGGAATTTTTTCAGCACATGGGATTGAACCCAGGGCCTGGCCTGGTTGTACGTTAGACAAGCAATCCACCATCAAACTGCACCCCCTGTCCCTGTCTGACCTCATATTCTTGATGGTACCAGAATATAGTGCTGACTGTCATCTATCACTCTTCTTTTCTTTCCTTCTTTCCACAAGCCATCCAGCCATCCACATAAACACACTGAAAAACTAGAACTAGTTGGTAAACAAGTGCAAGATCAGTAATCTGCAAGCTGGGGAACCCAAGAGTCAGTGATGTATTGAACATCTGAAGGATGAGAATCAGAGTGCTAAGGAAGGAATTTCCAGTCTGACTGATGAGGGAAACAGGAAGGAGAGCATTTTCCTATTCAGTTTTTCTGTCCATGCCCTCACTGGGTTGAATGAGGCCTGCTCACCTTAGAGATAACAGCCTGTTCTTGTTCTGTTTCAAAGGCTGCTCTTATCCAGACACACTCTCATAGATGCACTCAGAAATAATGTGTAGCCAAGGTCCTCAGTACCTCATGGGCAGTAAAGTTGACATCTAAAACTAGTTCTTGCCATCAGCCATGCTGAGAGCCACCCTTAAGGCTCTGACAAAGATGTGGCGTAAAGCTCTGAACTGTCTTCAAGGGGCCAACAATTCTCCAAATGATCAGGTACATGTTTTTAAAGTATTTTTATTTTTTAATGTGTGTATATGTGTGTGTGGGGAGGGGGAAGGAATGTTTGCATTGAGTGAAGCATCCCAGCAGAGTCCAGAAGAGAGACTCAGATTCACCAGAGTTGGAGTTACCCGGGTCTGTAAGCTAGCTGCCTGCTGCGAGAGCTGGGAACTCAGAAGGAGGAGGTATGCACTTCTAACCAGTAAGCCCTCTCTCCAGCTCTGATTCGGTGTTCTTTAAGATAGAAATTAAAGAATGACTGAACAGGTCATTTGGGAATAAGGAATTCAGAGGAAGTGAAATTCTACCCAAGTTTTACTTTACTTGGATCTCGAGGCATATCCTTATGAAAGGAAAGATTGGAAAAATATAAACAACAAAAACCACTTCAAAGTCCTAATGCAGGTTTGTCACAGGAAATAAAAAAGATGACTTTAATTTTCCAGCACAATTTGAAAACTTGCCATTCTATTACTAAATATTTAAAAAACTTTTCAGTGGGTTCCTGCTTGCATGCTTATAAATCTTTTATGAGTTGGGAGAAACTCGATATAGCATTCATGAATAAGTAAGCACCAAGTAAGTATGGCTTGATGCAGACTCAATGATCATCACCATTTGCTTCGTCATTTGGCAACAAGAATAAACTTAACTCACAATTACTGAGTTTGTAATGTTTTGTTCCTACAACCCTAAAATTTAAAACACAGAATTTTTATCTGTTTGACATCTGTGTTAAGGTAAGAGCAAAAGCCAAGCTGTTGAGTGAATCTTGGTTTCTGACAGTCAAGTGTCGGCCACTTCATCATAGTAACTGAGATAATGTACATGGCAAAATGGGAACTGTGAGCAGAACATCTTCATCTCAACCAAAGATGGATGTCACACATGTTTCTGGTTCTAACCAAGTGTCATTCACTCAGACTTGACTACTCCAGGCAGCACAGAAGCATCATAGCACACCAACAAAGTACAGTATAATGTATGGCACATAGAATATGTTATATATAATATATTGTATTATAAATTCTATACATATATATTATGGGGTTATCACAAATATTACATGACAGAACCAGTGTATTCCAAAGTGGGCTTGTGTAGCTGAAGATGACCTTAAACTTCTGACCTTCCCACCTTCATTTCCCAAATGATGGAGTGATCCATCAAACTTAGTTGTATATGGTGCTGGGTCTGGAACCCAGGACTTCATGCATATGAAGTAAGCACTCTACCACTGAGATGCGTGTAGAGCCCTCCCCTCTTTCTTCCCTGAATTTCATTTGTCATCTTCTAAACCTATAGCTTGGGCAGTACTGGATACTAATCTGAACCTGAGGGAGAAGAAAATAATCCAAACCAAATTTCAATATTGAAAGTAAGTGAAGCTGAGGGTGCAGGATCTGTAAGTCAGAAGGACTTTAGGTTCACATTGTTCCAATTCTTAACATTGGGTGGCTGGTGCGGGTTGTCTTCCATGTATTCAAGAGAGACATCTTAGGAGTAATGGAGAAATAAGAATTACCTGCTCCCTTAGCCTGACCAGGGTTGACCCGGAACTATAAGTCCCTGTGGGAAGCTGTTTTAGCCTAGGTTCATGCTAAAGTATTCAACCACCCTGTGGTCAGAGTTATTTGATCTCCCAATAGAAAGTAATCCTGAGAAATTAAGACCCAATCCAATAGACCCTTCAATGGGAAAGTCTTCTCCCAAATGCACACAGTTGTTCTTGTTACACTGGACCCAGAACAGAGGATTTCTGCCTGTCCCTTTCTGTACCCCAACATTGATTCCAAATATGTAGGTAATGAAAGTTCTGAAATTCACATTGTGATCATGTTATTGAAGCCCTTAACAATGATACTTCTCCAGAGGGACCCGCATCTGCATGTGCTCTTCTGTCTCACTTTTGGTGGCTGATTGGGATAGTACTTGACAGCTCAATTTTAGACAATTTGAGTTTTGTTCAAAATAAGCAAGGCAGGAGGGTTTGAGGAGTGAGGTATCCTTGATACATAAAAATTAATTTGAAACTATTCTTAAGGTCATATGACCAATTAGTCAATTCTAATATATCCTAACTAATCCTCATCCTTGTATATTCAAATTTGACTGTGTTCATCCCAAAAGTAGGTCCCGATTGTCATCAGGGTTTTCTGACCCTACACTATTCTTTACATATTGGTAGTTGGGAATGATTTCTAAGGAAAATAAAAATTAAGCCTGTTAATTTCTATACTTTTCCTTCATATTTTGCCTTCCTTCGAGAATGCCATTGCAGCTACAGTAAAGGGATAAAATGGCAACAAATGGACAAGCCTCTTCCATGGTGGGACTGGTCTCTGTATCATTCTGTAAATAAAGGAGCTGTTTTGACCTGTGTGGAGCACCGTAGAAGTGGGTGGAGGAATCAGAGGAGAGACAGGTAGAAGGAGGGTAGAGTCAGCAGACTCCATCCAGCTGCCAAAGAAGATACATGTAGGACCCAGGTGAGCTAGGGGTCCTTGGGCCACAAGGCAGGTAGATTAATGGAAATGGGTTGAATTAAGATGAAAGAGCTAGCTAGCAGTTTGCCTGAGACATAAGCCAAACAGCATGAAATTAATATAAGCATCTGAGTCATCTTTGGGGGGGGGTGTAAAAAGCTGCCTTGGGCAGGTTGAACCTCTGGCCCCGGGTGGGTCAGAAACCTTTTATAACACTCTTCCTAATTGAAACCCTTTCCTACCTCTCTAAAAGGTTTATTATTATGCTCATCATTTAAAAGTAAGTCATAGTATATACACATAGCATCTAGTGTAGAGAGCTGCGTTGTACCATGCCCTAAAGGTGGCGCTGGTTTCCGCCTTCCACCTTTCTCGATGGTGAGTGCTCTCGGGAGTAAACAACTCCTTATTGGCTGTAGGCGAGGATGGTGGCTTGCTTCCGGCGCCTGGGGACCTATGGGCAATGTCTACGTGGCTTACTGGGATTGGAGGCCCAGAGGGTATTTAGCCATGAGCGGACATCCCCCCCACCTCGGGGTCGTTCTTCGTTCGTCATTCGTGAGAGAGTGGTCGTTCGTCTAAGAGTGAGTGAGTGGGTCGTTCTTCATACGTCTGAGAGTGAGAGTGAGTGAGTGAAAGACAAGAAGATAATAAAAGGCCCAAATAAACTACAAAGAGAAGGATCCAGTGTTGCGTGTTCCTTGCTGGCGAGGTTGCGCGCAACAATCTAGATCATTTGACTGTAGGACTTAGTAGCACTAAGCATATCCCTATGGTGTAACCAGTTTCCAAAATGCTTTCCACCATAAGAAACTGAGACATCATGCAACTACCCATCTGCATCATCTCCCCAGCCCCAAACCCTGTTCTCTTTACAGTTCTATGAGAGACTACATCAAGTCCCTTGTGGTCTTTTAGATTGGGTTGCTTCATTTCCTATAACTTCTGTCTTAGTTACTTTTCTATTGCTGTGAAGAAACATCACGACCAAGGCAATGCATGAAAGAAAGCATTTCTTTGGGGCCTTGCTTAACAGTTTTGATCACCATGGGGGTGGGGAGCATGGCAGCAGACAGGAGGCATGGCCAAGAGCTTATGTCTTATCCACAAGTTGGAGAAAGAGAGAAAGAGGGATGAGGGAGAGAGTGGCCTGATGTGGCTTTGGAAACCTCAAAGACCAGCTGTAGGGATATACCTTATCCAATAAGGCCACACCTCCTAATCCTTCTCAAACAATTCCACTAACTGTGGACCAAGTATTCAAATATGGAGTGGTGCTCATTCAAATCACCACAGATGCCTTTAGGTTTACTCATGCTGTAGCATGTGACAGGACATTGTATATGCATACTACATTTTGTGTATTTTATTCCACTTTTCATCTGTTGTCAGTGATGTTCCTGTTTTTTCAGTAGTGGTTATCCCAACTTCTTCAGAGCAAGATGTTATCCATGCTTCTGATTTCTGTCAATATTAATGATGCTGAACATCTTTTCAATATCCCCTGCCCACTTTTATATCTTATTTAGGAATGTGCCTACTCAAGTCTGTTTCAAATTTTTAATTTATAATTTCTGAATTGTAAGTATTAATTCTTTATCACATAACTTAAAATATTTTCTTCTATTATATGGGATTTTTTTTTTTGCTTTGTTCCAATTTCTACTTTGTTGGTTGTATTTTGGATGACTTCAAAATTATAATTTTGATAGTTCAATTTGTCTATCTTTATTTCTGTTGACTGTGTTTTTTATGTCATATCATTGACAAACCTACTATTATAAACATTTTTCTTCTGAGAGTTTTATAGTTTTAGCTCAAGGATGGAGAAATAGTTTAGTAGTTAAGAGCACTTGCTGCTCTTACAGAAGATCTTGGTTCAGTGCCTAGCACCACAGAGTGACTCATGCATGCCTATAACTCTATTCCTAGGGCACCTGGCACTTTTTTGGCCTCCTTGGGCACTTCATACATAGCACACATACATTCATGCCAGGAACACTCATACACATACAATAAAAGTAAGTAACTGAGTTTTAAAAAATTCCACTTTCCTATTTAGCTTCCTTTCCTCCCATGAATTTTTATTGTTGAAGAAACCAGATTGGTTGGAGGTAAACTGAGTTTCCTAAACTATGAAATGATTCCATCATAATAGTGTTAATGGAGATATTACTCTGTTTCTTGTTTTTCCTTAAAATTTGGCAGTGCAGTTTAGGACTTTAATCAGATTTGCTTTTAACTTAATAGTGTATGTGTGTGTGTGTGTGTGTGTGTGAGAGAGAGAGAGAGAGAGAGAGAGAGAGAGAGTATCCACAGTACAAACTTAACTACTGTTGCATTAAACAAAATCTTATTCAGTGGCAGTAACTACATCTGTAGGGCATGTAACCACTGCCCTAGCCATTATCTCCAAGAGGAACCCTGTGCTGAGTAAATTGTTCCTCTGTCTCCCTTGATACCACAATGGTAGCTCTCTTACTCATAGGGAATATATTCTAAGTTACACAATAGATGCCTGAAACCACAAAGGTTTAGCACCAGATTCTACCTACTCCTCATTATTAAACATAAATTTAATTAATACATTGAGCACAGTAATATTTTAATAACCACCAATAAAATAGATATAACAATATTATAAAAATTACTCAAATGTTAAAAATTTAGCTGTAAAGCCCTCAGAGCCACTGACAGTGACCCATGTTCTCTATCAAGGCTCTAATTGCTACCGTTTCCAGTTTCCCCAACCATCCACAGATCTGCAGCTAGGGATCAAGTGTGCAAACAGTGAGCATATGGCTTATTCATACTTCAACTGCAGCAGGTCTTACATTGTTAAGAGGCTACAGTGAATGAGAGGCTGGAGAGATGCTCAGAAGTGAGGAGCACAGGCCACTCCTCCAGAGAACCAAGTCCAGTTTCCAATACCCACATGGCAGCTCACAACCATCTGTAACTCCAGCTCCAGGGATCAGATGCCTTCTTCTGACCTCCAAGGTCACTAGGCACACAAATAGTGCATGTTCACAAATGCAGGCAAGACATTCAGGCTCATAAAAAAAACAAACAAACAAAAAACAAAACTAAAACTATCTAAGTCAACTCAAAATAATTTTTATAAAGAAAATAGTAACTTATTTTGTTTTTCTTTTTTAAAAATTTTTATTTATTTATTATGTATACAGTATACAGAAGAGGGCGCTAGAGATCACCATAGATAATTGTGAGCCACCATGTGGTTGCTGGGAATTGAACTCAGGTCCTCCGGAAGAGCAGTCAGCGCTCTTAACCTCTGAGCCATTTCTCCAGTGCCCCCTTTTTTAAATTTTATTATTTATTTATTTAAAGCTTTTACCAACCTACAGTTTACTCTTGGGCAGGAAGCTAGCTCAATGACAGATCCCTTGCTTGGTAAATAGAAAGCCCTTGGATTGATCTTCAGCATTGCAGTTACTTTGGTTTGGTTTTTTTTTTTTTTTTTTTTAATCTTTTTTTGTTATTTTGCCTTTTTTTTTTCTGGAGCTGAGGACGGAACCCAGGGCCTTGTACTTGCTCAGCAAAAGCTCTTCCATTTAGCTAAGTCCCCAATGGTTTTCTTCTTTTATTATTTGTTTGTTTGTTTATTTGCTTATTTATTTTAGAGACAGAGTTTTTCTGTGTAGCTCTGGCTCTCCTGGAACTCACTCAGTAGACCAGGCTGGCCTAGAACTCACAGATCTGCCTGCCTCTGCCTCCCAAGGGCCAAAAATAAAGGCATGCGACACCACTGCCCAACTGATTTTAGTTTTTCAATCATGTAGCTTAATAACTTGAAATCAGTAAAAGAAGGAAAAGTGAACCATAAGCAATTAAAACAACAACAAACAAACCAATAGATAAATAAAAGTAAATAAAATAGAAAGCAGTACGATTGTGGTGGGGAAATTTAAGACATGAACAACCACAACAAATGAAGATTTAAAATGACTTTTGAAATACAAAGATTGCCACATGGATTTCAAAATGTAGTCTAGTTATATGTTTTATAAAATAACACAGAACATAGGATGACACGGGGCAATAGGAATTTGGGTGGATACTGGGGTTACCTACAGTGGTACCATGGCGGTAAGGCCTTGGGAAACAATACACTCAGTGATAGATCTGGGGTGGAGTGTGGCTCGATTGAGAAAGTACTTGCCTAGCAAGTATGAAGCCCTGGATTCCACCCTCAGCACTTCACAAAACAGGCAAGGTCATGTATGCCTTAATCCTAGAGCTTGGGAGGTACAGACAGGAGGATCCGGAATTCAAGACCAGCCTTTAGAAAGTCACCCACCACCACAATTAAAAAGAACACTGAATCCCAAACAGCAGATCTTCAGGCAAAGAATCCATGTATTCTGACTCCATTATTAAAAACAAAATTCTTTTCTCCTGCGTTTCCCTTTTAACATCTTCACTTTCTCAAGGACAAAGGTATTGCTAATTTTTTGGTATGTAAAGGAACAGTTCTGGACAAAGGTGCCTTTGGGTTTGCACACACTGGTCTGGAAAAGGTGCCAAGGTTCACTTACTTGACCACATACTTCCAGAGTAATTCAAAGCACGTGAGCTCCTTCCAGCCCATACTAATGACCTAGAGTGGCAAAGCAATCAGAGAGAGGCACCATTTGCTGCACTAAACATAATCACCACTCATCCCTTGGGGGGACCATAAAAAACAACGAAAAGATTTTCTTCTGTTAGAGGTCTTAAGCACATAATCTAAATAAAGTCTGTGTCACCAGTTCATTTGCTGACGTCAGGCTTTAGAGGGTTTCCACTGCCTGAGCTTTTCCAGTTTTTGCTGTTAGGGTTTTTACTTTCATCTCCAGTGGACGTGATTATAATTAGGTACAGAGTAGTACATTGCAAAGGCTATTGCTTTCCTCTGTGTTTATTAAAATACAAAGCTAGGCCTAGAGTGGTGACCCACACCTTTAATTCTAGCTGTTCCAGAGGCAGGTGGGTCTCTATAAGACCAGCCTTGTCTGCAAAGTGAGTCCCGGGCCATTCAGGGTTACAGAAAGAAAAAATAAAAAGAAAGGGGGGGGCGGAAATTAAGCTGAAAAATTTCACGTTGTCTCATAAGATATGAGCAGAAGATATAGAGAGGCATGTTCATTATGTTATCAACACTTAGAAGTAATACACAAATAGAAAATAAATGGGATGGAAGGAAGTTCTACAAATATGGGAATTTAGTATAGAATGAGTATGGGCGATAAGAAAAAGATGGTGTCTCCAGAGTGACCTCAGACATCAGCGCCCAGCCTGCCGTGCGTGCCCTTTCCATCGAACCAGCTGAAGAGTCGCCATAAGCAAGGCCCACCCGCCCGAACTGAAGAATGAAGTTAAATGGTGGCAGACGTGTACAAGGAATACTACGGGGTTTTGATCCCTTTATGAATCTTGGGATTGATGAGTGTGTGGAGATGGGCATGGTGGTCATCCGGGGAAACAGCATCATCATGTTAGAAGCCTTGGAAAGACTCTAAACAATGGCTGTTCAGCAGAGGAGTTCATACCCTTCCCAAAGGACCATTGACTGGGGTCATGTACATTTTCATATGAAACCTTTTTTGCTAAATAAACTTTTGTGATACTCAAAAAAAAAAAAAAAAAGATGGTGTCTCCAGTAAATCAGACAACCTATGCCAAAGTGAACTATCTGTTCAGTAAAATGAAATGAAGATAATGACTCCATAAGCATAGGAAAGAAGAAGCAGATCACCCCATGTCATCTTGGAGTAATCTTAATATGCCTTATAAAACCAGAATTTTACATAAGAAAGATTAATTCAAGTGTAAGAAAAAGTTTGAAAAAGGATTTTTCAGTTATTCTCTTGGTTTTCTTCAGATCGTATAAATCTTACCCCCTTGGACTGGAAAGATGGCTCAGCAGTTAGGAGCACTGGCTGTTCCTCCATGGGTCCTGAGTTCAATTCCCAGCAACCACATGATGGCTCACAATCATCTCTAGTGGGATCTGATGCCCTCTTCTGGCATAAAGTTGTAATTCAGATAGAGAACTCATAATACATAAATAAATAAATCATTAAAAAAATCTTACCCCCTTATTAAAGATTTCTATGACGAGAAACAACTTTTAATCTTGGTCCATTTTTTTTCAGTCTTTGCCATAGCAGGGCTGGTCATACTGGAGAGAAGGTTCAGGGCTGGGCAGCTCTTGGCTGCTGTAACTTCAGCCCCAGAGATAACTAACACCTCTGGCCTCCGCCAGCCACAGACATAACTAAAAATAAAGCAAATCTTGGGGGCTGGAGAGATGCTCAGCAGTTAAGAGCACTGGCTGCACGTCCAGAGGAGCTGGTTTCAGTTTTCAGCTCACAATTATTTGTAACTTCAATTCCAGAGGACCCAATATTTTCTTCCTGTCTGCATAAGCACAAGCATGTACATAGTACATAGACATATACCCAGGCACATAAAACAAAAAATCTTAAAAAAAGAAATATGGGAAGTAACATATTTTATATGTAAAAATGGCATGAATAAAAACATGTTTATCCAATGCAAAAAGTATAAAATTTTAAAAAGAAAATGGGATACTGTTTAACCTATTAACATAACATGATTAAAAAATTAAAAATTAAAAATGTATATTAAATTAAAATTAAAAAATAAAGATTTACTTAATGTTATTCATTGTGGTGGGATTATATCCTATCAAGTATTTTTATCCTATCAAGTGCTAATATGTGAAATTAACTAAGTTTCAAATATAGACAAATTGGTGTTTTTATGCTCTAAAAATGAACATGTAAACATCAAATTTAAAAGATAAAGTTTTATTTAAAACCACAGAAAATATAGTTACTTAGAATCCTACTAAAGTAAGTATAGAATTTAGAGGCTGAAAATTAGAAAGTGCTGAAAAATGAAGAGTAAGGCTGACTTGAGGTTACCCCATCCTTCCTCAGGGTCTGTGTGCAGGTTTATCCAGTCCCCATCCTTCCTCAGGGTCTGTGTACAGGTGCATCCAGTCCCCATCCTTCCTCAGGGTCTGTGTGCAGGTGCACCAGGTCGGTCCTTATCCATCCTCAGGGTCTGTGTACAGGTGCATCCAGTCCCCATCCATCCTCAGGGTCTGTGTGCAGGTGCACCCAGTCCTTATCCTTCCTCAGGGTCTGTGTGCAGGTGTATCCAGTCCCTATCCACCCTCAGGGTCTGTGTGCAGGTGCATCCAGTCCCTATCCACCCTCAGGGTCTGTGTGCAGGTGCACCCAGTCCTTATCAATCCTCAGAGTCTGTGTGCATGTGCATCCAGTCCTTATCCATCCATAAGGTCTGTGTGCAGGTGCATCCAGTCCTTATCCATCCTCAGGGTC
This sequence comes from Sigmodon hispidus, assembly GCA_004025045.1. Taxonomy (NCBI): domain Eukaryota; kingdom Metazoa; phylum Chordata; class Mammalia; order Rodentia; family Cricetidae; genus Sigmodon; species Sigmodon hispidus. The sequence goes on along the minus strand of PVIH01012730.1, from coordinate 1,016 downwards.
TGTGTGCAGGTGCACCCAGTCCTTATCGATCCTCAGAGTCTGTGTGCAGGTGCATCCAGTCCTTATCCTTCCTCAGGGTCTGTGTGCAGGTGTATCCAGTCCTTATCGATCCTCAGAGTCTGTGTGCAGGTGCATCCAGTCCCCATCCTTCCTCAGGGTCTGTGTGAAGGTGTATCCAGTTCTTATCCTTCCTCAGGGTCTGTGTGCAGGTGCATCCAGTCCTTATCCATCCTCAGGGTCTGTGTGCAGGTGCACCCAGTCCTTATCCATCCTCAGGGTCTGTGTGCAGGTGCACCCAGTCCTTATCCATCCTCAGGGACTGTGTGCAGGTGCACCCAGTCGCCATCCATTCTCAGGGTCTGTGTGCAGGTGCATCCAGTCCCAAACCATCCTCAGGGTCTGTGTGCAGGTGCACCCAGTCCTTATCCTTCCTCAGGGTCTGTGTGCAGGTGTATCCAGTCCTTATCCTTCCTCACGGTCTGTGTGCAGGTGCATACAGTCCTTATCCATTCTCAGGGTCTGTGTGCAGGTGCATCTAGTCCCCATCCATCCTCAGGGTCTGTGTGCAGGTGTACACAGTCCTCATCCATCCACAGAGTCTGTGTGCAGGTGCACCCAGTCCCCATCCATCCACAGGGTCTGTGTACAGGTGCATCCAGTCCCCATCCTTCCTCAGGGTCTGTGTGCAGGTGCACCCAGTCCTTATCCATCCTCAGAGACTGTGTGCAGGTGCACCCAGTCCCCATCCATCCTCAGGGTCTGTGTGCAGGTGCATCCAGTCCTTATCCATCCTCAGAGTCTGTGTGCAGGTGTATCCAGTCCCTATCCATCCTCAGGGTCTGTGTGCAGGTGCACCCAGTCCTTATCCATCCTCAGGGTCTGTGTGCAGGTGCATCCAATCCCTATCCATCCACAGGGTCTGTGTGCAGGTACATCCAGTCCCCATCCATCCTCAGAGTCTGTGTGCAGGTGTATCCAGTCCTTATCCATCCTCAGGGTCTGTGTGCAGGTGCATC